>SKCR01030456.1:0-96824 GCA_019454045.1 Zanthoxylum bungeanum | reverse complement strand
AATATGCTAAAACCTGGTTTTTTCATCTCTGCGAAACTTCTGCCAACGAGTCACACCTCCCACGTCACCAAAGACCGAGCTGCATTAACATATGCCATTATCACAGGAAAAACCATTAATGTTGGACGAGTAATTCAGGACTCCATTCTTGATACTGTGCGGGGAGCTACACTACCACAGTGGGCTTCCTCACCCATCTCTGATTACTGATTTGTGCCACAACACGGGGATTATTTGGGAAAAGAGTGAAGAACTCCTGAGTGCTCAAGCTCCAATCGATGCGCGTATTATTGCCCGTTACCAGACCAGAGACGATGATGACAACTAGAGTCAGGTCCATCTATAGTAGCTAGTTCTTCCCGCGGTGCAAGTCCTGCTACCCCTCGTCCAATCCCGACTACCACACACCGTCTCAATTTGCGGGACCGTTTCTCTTTGCTCGAGACCAAAAACCGACGTCATCATCAGGTATAACGTGTTTTCCGAGAGCTAGTGGACAACTACATGGCCTATTCTGTGGACTTCAATACTGTCTTGGTTGAGATGTTTGAAAATTATGGACTGAATTCTGGAGCCAATGTCGTCCATTTTCCTTCACCACCCATGTTTCCTCCTTATCCAGCTGATGCATATGAGGAGGATGAGGATTGATGGCTGCTGTCTCAGGTACATGCCGTCCACTTCTACTTTCTTTATTTTGAGCATTGAGGGCACTACTAGTTTTAAAGTTTGGGGGTGTTATTGTCAATTTGTATATGTGGTATTGCATATGTGTGTGGATTGCATATATTTGTTATCTTCATGATTTATTTCTTTCAATTGTGACATGCACTTGTATTAACAAAAAAAAAAAAAAAACAAAACAAAAAAAGAGTCTGGGAATGATGGATGTTGTTTTAATGATGAGGCTGTGTGCGTAATATGAGAACTTTGAAAATGATAAGTATGTGAATACCTTTTATCTAATGCCTTGAGTAAAAGATCTAGGTCAGACTCGTAAGCACTTAATATAGAGGTTTCTAATAGTAAGATCCTGGGTAGATAGCAAAGTGACTAGTCGAGGAAATTAGCTGAAGATGAATGACCGTTTGCTTAGATATCTATCTTCGTTTGCAATTATTTATATTATATGATATGGTATATAAAAAAAAATACTTATAACCGATAAGCGTGAAGCTACCCATGGGCGATTATTAGGACCACCATGAGGAGAAATGATACCTTAAAAGGTAGGAGAGTTTCAAATAAATTATAATAAATAAATAAATAAATAACCATATCATATAGAGTTCAATAGGCAAATATGGAGTAATTTTTGAGATATCTAGGTTGGTTTGACCCATTGGATGTGAAATTTTATTGACGAACTCACCTAGTTAGCTTCTTTAGGATTCAAGCTGTGACCAAACCTTAACACACATGCACATTTTGAGTCTGATTTAGATAATTTATTCAAGAAGTTGGATCTAAGTTGAATCATGTACTTTGAAGGTTTCTTTGTTTTCATCATTAGGCATTCTCTGAGAACACTCCATGCACCAGATTTCCTAAGACTTCTGTTATTTCTTTATCAATTTTTTATTTTACATGATTGCATGAGCATATTTCATAACGTTTGTAGGTGTCGTCTCTGTAAGCCCTCACAAGACTATAACTCGTCCACTAGGATCGCCTAGGGGTTTAAAGGCTTATTTCATAAGCTAAATGCAATTGTGGTCCCTACGAAAGTGGCCTAGTTAATTTTATCATTTTAGTTGTTTAATTTGGTTTATGTGTTTACTATTTATTTTTTTTGCTCGGGACTAGTAAAATCTTAAGTTTGGGGGTGTTTGATAAATGTGAATTTTACACACACATTCTTGCATCCTCAGCTTATTATTTTATTAGATTTCTTGTAATTTGATGTATTTTTGGAGTTGTTTGGTGTTTTGTTAATATGAAGCATTAAAAGCATGGATTCAGGATTATTATTTGGGTTTTGAGAGCTGATGGATGCGACTGAAGCACGCAAAGAGAGCAGAGAGAAGAAGAAAATCAAGTCAACCAGAAGTCAAGGATGGCGCAGCGGTGCCAACCTTCTGGCGCTACGGCGCCAAGGGCGTTCCATACAAAAGTACCGGGGATTTAGCGTCGTGGCGCGCGTCGTGCATGAAGGAACATTAGGGGTTCCACAAGATTCATAGAACAGCTCCGGGGGTTTTCCTATAAATTAAACATCACGTCCAAACCCTAAGGAGGCTGATTTAGACAGCTACAAAGTTCTAAAATACAAGAAAAAAAATAATACATCCAAAAGGAGATATCAAAGCAGAAGGAAGAAGACAAGGCGGTGAACTCCGGAAACATAAGGAATTTACTTCGGGTTTCATTCTCTTATTTTCTTCTTTACATTTTTAGATTGTGTAATTTCATTTAGAATCAATATTGTATTTTATAATTATTGGTAAAGTTTGAAAGTTTAAATTTGTTAAGATTTATAAATATAAAAAAAATCCAAAATCTTGTATAATTTGGAAAAAAAAATCAATTCAGTTCTTGAAAAACTGAAATCATCATACGAGATGAAGCCAAGAATTTTCTCACAAATCTGAGATAAATCCGATTAGCTTCCTTCCATGGCTTTTGAAGTTTGATTTTGGCTAATCTCATACTTCATTCATATCTATCTCTGAAAAGTCCATTTCAACACGTGATATGTATGTTTTAATCAAATATAGCATAAAATTAAATAATTCAATTTTAACTTATTGACTATTTTATTTGAACACGTAATGTAGCTTTTTCATTTCCATAGCTAATTGGACTCTCGCTCCGGCTCTCCCTCTTATTCAAGGTAAAATGTGTTTGAAATGGATTTATTTATTTATTTATTTTTTGATAGTTGGAAACTCCGCTGTCAAATTATTCCTTCCGGGCTTAAGCGGAACAGATAAAACCTCCGGCTGTCCCAAACTCTTACAAGAAACGTACTCTTTGGTTCGAACCAATGACCTCAAGATGAGATCTCGTACCCTACACCACGAAACCACATCTGTTGGGGATTTGAAATGGATTTACTCAAATAAGAATGGGAATTTATTATATTTGGTATTTGAATCTATTTACAAATGAGCAAATACACCATTTTTATACAAATATACCCTTCTAATTCAACTGAACTTTTTTCTTCAATTTTTTTTAAAAATCTGGTTCCATGGCGGCTCGCTGCCTACCATGGAACCATGACTGAAGCTGGCTGCCATGGAACCAAAGCAGCAGCTCGCTGTCATGGGCTGTAACGGCTGCATTGGAACTATGGCAGCAGCTCACTGCCATGATACTGATACAAGCTCCTGCAATTTATTTTTTTTTGTGATGGATATTTGCAACACTCGTAGTAAGTGTCGCAAAACCATCTGAAATATATTGCGACATTTATGACGGATTTTGCAACACTTATAATGGGTGTCGTAAATATCAGTCGAAAAAAAATAGCAAAAACCCATGGGAGAAGCTTGTTAATATTCTGTTTAATATATGGCTAAAGAATAATATGTCGTTTGAGCCCCTAGAACTTTCACTAAGTGGTTTTTAAGTACTAGGATTTCGATATCTTCGAATTTAAGATTATTTTTATATTTTGAAATCTTTAGCCATAATAAAATATCAATAATAAAAAATTGTGATCATCATGGTGGCTATAATAATAAAAAAATCACAAGTGTTTAAATATGAGGAGGTAATTAATAAAAAAAAAATCATTTTAAGTTTCGGCGAACTTCATACCTTTAAATCTTTTTTAAAAAATGCCTTCTTAAATGTTGAATGATTTAAAGGAAAATTATATTGTGCTGGATTGAAAAAAAAAAAAAACACTGTATCAATGGAGGAATCCTTTTTTAAAATTATATTATAATTTATTAATAATAAAGTGAGAGATTATCTAAAAGTGTTCATTCATATAATTATAGTAGAGGCTCTATTATCCAATTTACATTGTTTTGTGTATAATTTGGTGAAGTTATAAATTAACGTTTAAACACTACACTAAATACATAGTTAATAATGTTAGCATTATCATTAGTTTATACTCTCACGGTAGGAAATTCTCTTTATATATATTGATAAGTGTGAATTTTACACACTCATTCTTGCATCCTCAGCTTATTATTTTGTTAGATTCCATGTAATTTAATGTATTTTTGGAGTTGTTTGGTGTTTTGTTAATAGGAAGCATTAAAAGCATGGATTCAGGATTATTATTCGAGTTTTGAGAGCTGATGGATACGACTGAAGCACGCAAGTAACGCAGAGAAGAAGGAAATCAAGTCAACCAAAAGTCAAGGCTAGCGCCGCGGTGCCAACCTTCTGGCGTTGCGTTCCAAGGGCGTTCCATACAAAAGTACCAGGGATTTGGCGCCGCGGCGTGCATGAAGGGACATTAGGGTTCCACAAGATTTGTAGAACAGCTCCGGAGATTTTCCTATAAATTAAACATCATGTCCAAACCCTAAGGAGGTCGATTTAGACAGCAACAAAGTTCTAAAACACGAGAAAAAATAATACATCCAAAAGGAGATATCAAAACAGAAAGAAGAAGACAAGGCGGTGACGTCCGGAAACATAAGGAATTTGCTTCGCGTTTCATTCTCTTATTTTCTTCTTTACATTTTTCTATCTATCATTATGGTTTGGATACAATTGTTGTTGTGTTTTAAATCAGCCATGAACTAAATCTCTTATTCTAGAGTTTGATATAGCCTAATGCTTGAGACTATGTGTTAATTGCCAAATAACTTTTTTCAGTTGTTATTCAATTTATTTATGTTTTCCTGTATTTAATGCTTCTTATTTGCTGGCCACAAATATGATGATATTATGTTTGAAATCATTTACTCGGGAGATGGGATTTTGAGTAGGAATTGGGAAATATAATCTTGGAGGTTTATAGAGTTCGGGAGAATATATAACTCATTGAAAGCTGTTAATACAGAATCACAGGGTTTAATAAATTATTAATCATTGAATTTTTATAGGGATATTGAATTTGATAATTAACAATACTTTCATTATTGCTAGGGAGAGATAGCGGATAAATTTATGATTCTTGACTTATAAACTTAGATTTTAAATAATAGTTAATAGGCATTATAAATACATAGTGGAAAGTTAGGCGAAATCAGACTCTATATATGATTCATTTTCTCATTGATATTACCTTAAGCATTCAGTTAGTTTTATTTTAATTATCTTGTTTTTTACTTTTCTAATTAAATCGAATTAAAGTTCTGTGTCTAAATAAAGTTAAGATTAATAATTATAGTACTTAGTGTAATTTAGATTTCAATCCTTGTGGGTTCGACACTTGCACTTATCATTTACTAAAACTTGATACCGTACACTTGCGGTACGATATAAAATATTGCAACACACACACACACACATAACAGACATGTCCCTTAAGAAATATATTAGGAGAAAAACACAAGTTGAAGGGATATATTTCCTAAAGTGAAAGAATGTAATTCTGGGCTTAAAAGGGCATTAGGAAGGGTATAACATTTAGAAGGGTTACACCCTAAACCAAAGGGTGTCCACAAAGGCACTTATCCATGCCTATAAAAATGGGTCTTTAGATTCATTTTAATCATTCATTCTTTCACATTTTTTACAAACTTAAAACCATAAGTCTAAAGTTGAGAGTTTTCACTATTTTTCCTTAATTCAAGTTCTTGGAGAAAGTAGTGTTTCCTCTACAAGAAACAACCAAGTAATCCTGAGAGAACGTTAGTCACAAGGGCACTTATCCATGTTAATATTTTATAGTAAAAACTTTTAATTGAATGATACATGTTGAAATTGATTAATAACACATTATGTACAACACTCACAAAATTAATATCACAATATGAAATCATTTTTCCATACTAATTTTTATTCCACAACTTATAAACTAACTTATACTATAATTACAATATTATTTACCAAACTCAACACTAAATAATAAACATAAGATGATATATAATAAGCATACGCTTAAGAAAAGTGAGAGATAAACAAGTTCTACCTCATATATTATTTATAATGATAAAATCCAAGTCACATGATGAGATTGAAGAATATTTACCCTCGACCAAGGGCCTACTTGTTAGAAAAAACTTAGAACCAATAAATTTGCATAAGGCTTTGAACGTGTATTCAATGTCCTTAAATGAATTATGTCCCCACTATGTTGCTACTGGATTAATGGCAATTCTTTCAGGATATACAAAGTCACACAGAATTTCTAGATAGCAATTCTAGAAATTCTCCCAAGAACATGTAAAGACAAAACATTTTTGAGAGATAGAGAAATATTGGGAAGAAGTTATTTTTAATTCAGAAGTGGAAATATAAATATATAGAATCCTAAAGCTATAACACTTCATTAAGACACAACTGTTGGCTTGAAAAAACAGTTTTTTATTTAAACCAAAAAATTGTCAAAAGATAAAATTAATTAAACTGCATTAATTAATTTCAAATTTCCAAGCCCAAGTGCCCGTTTTTGACTTTAAATAATATATAACAAACATTTGTATTTCCCTCCAATAATTTTCCCTCCAAACTTTCCAACACCAATTTGAACTATTAGGTGTACCAAGTCTTTATAAACTTGATCGACTCTCAATGCTCTTCCTATGTGGGATAGGAAGTCACACTTTTAGCACTAACTATTACCAACACTACTTGGCTTCAATTAGGAGTGGCAAAACGAATCAATGAATCGAATTTATATCGAATCGTAAACAAATCGAATCAAAATGTGATGGATTCGTATTCGATTTGTTTATTAAACGAATCTTAATATCAGGATTATTCGTTTAGTCATGATATTATTTAATAAAATAATTTACCACACTTGATTTACATTAATTCGTCATAAATATATACATATGAAATATGTAATTAATATATTTACTAAAAATACCTCACCAAATATCGAAAATATTATTTTTTCCTATGGTAATTAGCTATAATTTCTCGAATCTTAATTGAAAATTAACAAGAACTAGTAAATAAAAATAATAAAACGAATCCTAAACGAATAAATAAATCAATGAGCTTAAATTCGTATTCGATTCGTTTAATTAACGAATCGAATCGAATTGACCCATTTATTAAACAAATCCCTTTTTTAAACCCGTATTTTCTTTCAAGCGAATCGAATTGAACGAATAAACGAATCCTGACCCAAATTATCACCCATAGCTTCAATATTCTTTTTGTAATACATTAATTTACTTTAGGAAAAAAAAACAACTAATCATTATTTATAAACCCATTGGAAAATAAGTGAAACTCACCATCCCTATTTATAAACCCATTCGGAAAATAAGTGAAACTCACTCATATTATAAAATTACGAAACCTTTCTCATGCTTTATAAAAACAAAAACAAAAACAAAAAAAATAAAAACAAAATAAAAACAAAACAAAAACAAAAACAAAAATATTTATAACAAAACTTCTAAATATGGGTGATTTCATTTAATTTTAAAACATCAAGTTGGTTTCGCTTAAATTTACCAAAATAATTAGAGTTTTGCTATTGTTCCTTGAACGGTCATAATTTCATTTGATTTAAATGGTAGAAATAGGGTAAGAAACCAAATAACTAAAATCTTGTAATCTTGAAGTAGCCAAATTAGGATTTGGTGGTAAATGATTTATAATTTAATTATCGCGTTTTCAGTTTGAGTTCAATGGGTGTATTTTTTATAAGAACCCGAAGCATTCAGAGGTTATACTTAATCCGCTTAAGTCTGAATTGAGTAATTCTGCAACAAAAATTTCCAATATCCAAAAAAAAAAAAAAAAAAAAAAAAAAAAAAAAAAAAACCAAAGTAGCCAAATTAGGGGCAGAACCCATAAGTAGCCTCTTAAACTCTTATCCAACATCTCATTAGCCCATCAAACTTTTATTTTCACTCATTAGCCCACTGAAATTTTAAAAATCGTGTATCCAGCCCATTTACGTAACGCTGTTTCGCGCGTGTAACAAACGGACCGTTAAGTGAGATTGTTCAGATTTTTTTCAGTGCCACGTAGACTTTTATAATACATCTCATTAGCCCCCTGAACTTTTATAATACATCTCATTAGCCCCAAGAATTTTTATAATACATCACATTAGCCCCCCGAACTTCAATATTTTACCTATAAGCCTACATAACTCTAAAAAATGATGTTAAAAACTCTTTATAACTACATAAACCATCATTAACACAATCATGTATTGAAAAAAAATTACAAATGGTCTATTTAATTTCATTTGAACATTAATCAATACTACTAAAAAAAAAGAAATTTTCGTTTTTAAAAAAAATAGTAAAACACAATCATATCTAATTTTTAATAAATAATTTTAGAATAAATGTGACATAAAATATTAATTGTTGATAATTTAAGTACCATGAATTTGTGTTTAATATGTTTCGTCATATTTATTCTAAAATTATTTATAAAAAATTAGATATGATTGTGTTTTACTATTATTTTTTTAAAAAAAGAATTTTTTTTCGTAGTGTTGTTTAATGTTCAAATGAAATTAAATAGATCAATTGTAATTATTTCAAGACATGATTGTGTTGAAGATGGTTTATGTAGTTATAAAGAGTTTTTAACATCATTTTTAGAGTTATGTAGGCTTATAGGTAAATATTGAAGTTCGGGGGGCTAATGTGATGTATTATAAAAGTTCAAGGGGCTAATGAGATGTGTTCTGTTATATTTGCACTGTTGGCTGCCACGTCACAAACTCCAAACGGAAAAAATCTGACGTGGACGGTAAACGGAACGGCGTTACACTGAATGGGTTTGTTACACCGTTTTTAAAAGTTCAGTGGGCTAATGGGTGAAAATAAAAGTTCGGTGGGCTATTGAGATATCGGATAAAAGTTCAGTGGACTAATTATGGGTTAGGCCCCAAATTAGGCATATATTTGGTTTATTCCAAAGATATGTAATACATATTTATTACGTGTCAACTACCTAAAGTAATCTTCCATCAAAAGCAAGCTACCAATTATCTATTATTCAACATAAAGCCAACCAACAAAGCAAATACAAAGAAATAAATTAATTTTTTTAAAAGATAAATACACATTTACAGTCTAGGATTTATCAGAATATGCTTAAATTAGATCTATTACGACGCAGTCTGCTTATCTGATCAAATAATTCGCAAGAATCGACCCCTACATATTATTGGGTGATTCCTGGAAGTAAATTAAGTGAAGCCATTGAAACATAAATTAAGAAAAATAAATAAATAATTTACGAATTTCATGTTTTTTTCCAATCATTTCTTTCCTAATTTTGAGTCGTCCAAACAATCCTCAGTTAAAAAACGGCGTCAGCCTCCCACCACGTGTCCACGTCAGCCTCGGTTGGGTCATCTAACGGCGAGTTAACCTTGCGCATATCACCAACCGTTAACGCGTTGCTGACGTCATCTCTGACGAATACTTTCCCAATTCCGCCAGCCTTCATTCCAACAATATTACCGAGTTTCGGCCTCCATTCGGCCTGTATCGCCGGCAGTCTCGAACCGATACGCGTATCCCAACCGCTTAAATTAACCCGGTTAAAGTCATTCGTGGCGGCAGAGAAACGATAACTGCCGGAGACGACGACGATGTTGAAACAAACGCCGGAATCTCGTCTTTCCGGCCGAAAATGGAGGCGATTTTGCGGACTTCTCGTTCATTATTCATATCGTAAATCGTGAACTCATTTTCCGAATCATAATCCATGTTTAAGCCTAAACCCAATCCGAGATTATCCCACAGCTTAACAACATTTTTGCCACTAGTCATCAACTCAGACCAAGAGGAAAAGATCTACGATGCTCCTACGACGTCGTCTAAGACCCCAATTACAATCATCCTCGGTGTACACGTGTCCATAACCTTTCACACGAAAATCTTCATAAGTTGAAAACGACGTCGTTGCTGACTCTTCTTCTTCTTCATCATCATCAGCATCTGCTCGTTCTTCTTCTTCTTCTTCTTCTTCGTCGACGTCTGAAGAAAATGAATCTGTATCGCTCTCGTAATCGTCGTCGTCGAGGAGATGATATTGTGATGGAGATAGAGAGGGGTGTTTCTGTAATTTTATAATCATGATTTTGACTCTATTGATTATAGTTGTGAATGAAGCAATTAAGGCAAGTATCAAAGCACCCCACTTCCATAAATTGTAAGTTTGATAAAACTTGCCAATCCCAGAAACTGCAGAAATTGGGGGACTATTGAAGGGTTTATGTTTGATTGAAAATCGATTATTCTATTGATTACTGGAATTTCCATGGCTTCAAGATTGAAACTATGAAGTAATAAAAAGAGCACAGAAAGAAGAATGACCTTTCAATGATAATGGAAAAAGAGAAATTTTGAGTTGCAGGGGAGGTTTTGCAATGGAGAGCAAGTCGGGTTTATAAAGGCCACAGGGGTGAAGTTGTGAATAATAAAATAAAGGGATTGTGAGTTAGTAACATCTGGCTCACTGCATTTTCAAAATATTTCTAAATAACTATACAGTTTGTAATTTTTTGCATTTTAGTCTCTCCTCCTGAACTGTTTTCAAAACAGGTGTCAACAAAATTGCCTATATTTTTAGATCATATATATAACTGTTGTTTATCTTTAAAAAAACATATTAGTTAAACTGGGTGCTAAATATTAGGTGGGATAAATGAAAATGAACTTTCAAATAAAAGTGAATGTTTACAAATATTTTAACACTTATTTTCTACGTAGTACTTCAAATTATTTATAGTGGGTGTTTGAAATCGGCTCGATTAGTATTTATATATGCTCGAATTCGGGAGATCGAATTTGGCTTTAAATATATTATTTGAGCTCTACTTGTTAATAAAATATTGGATTGAACTCAATTCAAACTCGATTACTAAACGAGTCGAGTTCGAATTTAAAAAATTCAATTTTATACTTTTTTATTATCTTCTTCAAAATTAAATAAATTCTGTATTATATTCAAATATTTTTGATACATACATATTATAGAGTTTATTTCGAATAGTATTCGCGAGTAAAAAATAATTTGAGTTGAGTTTTTGAGAGTCGGTTTCGTTTAATAATTGAGATATTATTTTTGAGTTCGAATAACTCATTTATTAAACTAATCGATCTTAAATCAAAAAAAAAAAAAATGAGATAGATTGTTAATGAACGGTTCGGTTCATTTAAAGTCATAGTAAGGACCTTGTAAGAGAATTGCAAATTATGTCATTATTTGTGTTTATAATAAACTCAGGGATCTTGATGTTATTACATGATAATGTACGTTCAGTGATGTGGCAGATAAGTATGGGCTGTACGGTGAAGATTTGAGCCACGTCAGAAAAGTTCGCATGCCTTTTTGGACAAGAATAAAGATAAAGACTGCTGACAGGCTGAGTCAGAAGACGCGAATACTGTTACTGTTATTTTTTTGTAATTTTCAAATTTTTAATGAAAAAAATGGGGTCATTGATGAGTCATATGAATGACGGAGAAAATTCTCATCCTCTTAACTTCGTCGATATTTCGTGGTGCTCGTTTTAGTGGAGGTTACAACCACCAGATTTCTGACACGCGGCGACAGCTCATTGCTTGGTTGTAGAGTGCGGAAAAAAAAAACATTTTGTAATTTTCCATTTTCTAGATAGATAGAGCCTTCAGCCTTGGGGTTGCTTAAATAATTGATTGTGATTTAATTATGTACCTATTTGCTTAAACTAAGTTTTATTTCTAGATTGTCCCTATTTTCCAGTACCGTCCAGTTCAAGATCGAGCAAGACACGCGAGGATCACGAGATTTTTTACTCTTCCACAGATCAAGTGTGGGAACCGCATTTTATGATTTATTCTTTAGTGTTATGGTTGTATTTAGGTCCTCAATGTGCGTGATTTGATAGTGTAGGGTTTAAGATTTCATATTGAGATCGTGAGTTCGAATTCATGGAGTGCGATTCTTATAAAAACCTATGACAGTTGGGGGTTTTACATATTTCGCTTAAGCCCGGAAGGGGTGGTTGGGCGATGTGATTTGGAACGATTTCAAAAAAAAAATTATGATTGTATAGGTAATATGATATTATCAATCAATTAATTATATAATTATAAGAGTTGTATAGAATAAAATTATTATTTATTTAATTGTGTTTTTTATATTTTAACACATGTGATAATAAATTATTGGATTGTTGTATAGATGATATAATACTATAATAAAATTTATCATCTTTTATATAGTTAGGTAGTTGAGTATGATCGGTAGAGTTAAATTTCAAAATTGAAATAAACGTAGTTTACTTAAATTTGAACACATATAATCAAGTGGGGTCGAAGGATTTTAATCATTTTATTCTCTCATATCATATATATTTAATCAAGTTTAGTCAAATCCGATATTTGTTTAATCAATTCTGAAGTTGGAATCGCATTCATCGGCTCATTAACTAATTCACTTTCTATCATCATCTCGTTATATTACGCTAACATGAATAACCAGGCATTTACCTTGTAATGGTAAAAAATCAGCCAGACGAATTATTTATGTTTACGGCTGATTTTGGTTTCAGGGCAATATGAGAATATTATTCCCGAGACAATCCTCCATCAATAGTGAATTTGTTCGGTTATGGGGGAGCCGAAAGCAAACTTAGCAAAAGCAGACCCGAGCCGGAAAGAAACAAGTGGCCTCGGCGGAACGAATCCAGCCCCGAGCCGATTAACCAAGTGGCCTCGGCGGAACGAATCCATCCCTGAGCCGATTAATCCTTGGGACTTATTCAGAAGGGAAGTGAATCAACCTTTTGAAGCCCTACCGAATCTGACACGGGCGTCCCCTTACCAGACCAGCGAAAAACAAAAACAAAACTCTGGAAAATAAAATTAAAAGGCGGGGGCGACTTAGCACTTATCCCAAAACAAAATGTTAAAGTGTAAACAACAGCACAGATTCCTTAAGACAGCGTCATGCCCGAGGTTTCCAAAACACAATCCTGAATCTTTCAATTCAGAGTCCCGGCGAACCAGGATTTGGATCAAAGAGCGTTTAGAATGGTAAGGGCACATCCTCTATAATTCAGGTCTCCATGGAGCATGTGTACGGTTTGAGGGCTCCTTCTTACAACGCTGGAGCAAGCATACGCTACGAGGGCACAATCTCTCCCCGTGCTATACCTCTCTTGGATCCAAATGCTCAAAGAAATAGGGATCAAAGAGTGCCCGAAACATTAAGGGCATATTCCTCATTATGCTCAGTAACACTGGAGCAAGCAAACACTACGGGGGTATCATCCCTCCCTGTGCTATGCTTCTCACGGATCCGAATGATCAAAGAAATAGGGATCAAAGAGTGCCCGAGACATTAAGGGCATATTCCTCCTTATGTTCGGTAACACTAGAGTAAGCAAACGCTACGGGGGTATCATCCATCCCCGTGCTATGCTTCTCACGGATCCATTGGTCAAACAGGTAAGGATCAAAGAGTGTCTGAAACATTAAGGGCACATTTCTCCTAATGTTCGGTAACACTGGAGCAAGCAAACGCTACGGGGGTATCATGCCTCCCCGTGCTATGCTTCTCACGGATCCTTTGAGCAGGTAAAAATATGTGGGAACACATTCCCTGCTGCCGTTTTTCCCAAACTGGCCAGGCCGGCCATCTCACGGGGGCACTCCCTCCCCGCGATTGCTATCTCGAGACATCCTTTTTAAGTGTAAGTCATAGGATAGTTACGCTCCAACTTCGAGAGTTTGATACCACCACGAATGATTCACGTGCTCCCTGTAAACTCTAAGAAGCGATTCATAACCCGATCTATCTGATGCACTGACTTTTTGCATTACTGCAGCATATGCGGCCTTTCTTTTGTCAGGAGGGAGAAGTGGGGTATTCCTGTCAGCTAAGAACGCATGGAATCGCCTGCATGCTTCATTTAGGGTCTCTTCATGCCCAAGCAAAGCAAAGGCAGTCAAAATTTCTCCTCTCAACATTGAATCCAGATGAATTTCACCTTTTTGAAACAATATCATGGCAAGAACTCCGAGAAATTGCAATATCTACTGCAAGGGATACGGGAGGAGAAACCAATAAGCTCGATCCAGCGACTTTGATAGATTCAGCAAGAGGTCCAGTAGGTTAATTTCTGGGTCCATTTGGTTTTGTACTCGGAGCAGAGGCTCGAACAGAAGCTGCTATTGGAGGGGATAATTTACGAGATGACCTATTCTCATATACTAAATCTTCCTCCACAATACCAATTTCAACAGAATGTGGAGATCTTAGAGAAGCCAAATCTTGATCAGACTTTGAAAATGGCAGTTTCTTTACAGATGTGTTTCTTCCAAGACCAGATGATATCGAACTAAAGGAATTAGACTGTGCAGAGCCCTTCACATTGCTTGATGAATATGAATAACCATTGTATTAGGTATTCACAATCTATCATTTTGCAACATTATTAAGGTGTGACACCTGCATACTTCCCTCCCATCTTGGCGAAGTGCTTGTACTTGCCTTATGACTGTGTCCATAACAAGTGCGATGCATAACTCATGAAGAACCGAGTAAAATGTTATGAATGGATTCTCAGCTGCTGACATTCTACGCTCTAAATCGTCTCCGAGAACATGTCGCCGTGATTCTTCCAACTTAACAGTTCCACTTATCTCCCCAACAAGCAGCTCCAGATGCAATATCCTCCACATTGATAAGTGTCATCTATAACCAAGAGTTACTAACACCTTAAATTCCCCATCCACACGTAGCAAAGCGGTACCATTGGAAATTTTAACCTCATAAATTTCTTTAGGCAAAGAAACTTCAAGTAATTTAGCTCGTACAAGGGTGTCCAACTTTCTCAAAGCAGGCTTTTGCTGCTCCTCGGTTAATGTGCTTTGCATACCCACATCTTCTATACATTTTGGTAATCGCTGATAAGATCCAGTAAAGAAGACTTCAATAGCAGATGGAACATCGTAGGTTGGAGCACGAGCTTGCTGTAGCCCCTCATGCATGAAAAACAATGAATCTGCAGCTTGAGTGAAACATGTATAATGACTTGATAGGGTAGATGCCAGTTGCTGACAATAATGTATTAGTGGAACCTGTTGGCACCACTGAGCAAGAATATTGAGGCGGAGCATGCGTTGCTGAGTTTTCACAATATACTTCAACAAGTTAATCTTCTTATCGGTATCACTCTCCTCGCTGCTCTTCGATTTCTTAACCAGCTCTGTCCATCATGGATTTTAACAGGGCTTGATTTTCCTCCCTATATTTCCTCATATTTTCCTCTATTTTCTTCATCCATTCTGCTGTTGAATTCCCTATCGACCGGTGATTTCCACCTTCTGCCATCGTCTTACTACGCAAGCCGCTTTTTGTTGAATTCCCCACAGACGGCGCCAACTGTTGAAGGATGATTTTGGTTTTAGGGCAATATTGGAATATTACTCCTGAGACAATCCTCCCTCAACAGTGAATTTTTTCGGTTATGGGGGAACCAAAAGCAAACTTAGCAAAAGACAGATAAATACGCCAATCGACAAAGAGATTTAACGTGGTTCGGCGGATCAGATCCAACCTACGTCCACGGGCACAGAACGGGTGATACTTTATTACTGAAATATGCTTCTCTACTCTGTTTTTGTGTTTACAAGTCTGATGGTAATGATTCTGATCTCCCTCTCAACTCTCAATGCTCTCAATAATCTCCATGATCTCCATTCCTCTTTCTCTCTACTTTTTTTCTCCCAAAAAATCTACCTACAAGCATGATTTCCCCTCCTATTTATAATAACTAAGAAACCGTTTTCCTTTTGCCATAAGGATTCCTAGTTGAAACTACTTTCACTTCCTTTATCCTATAAGAATATGATAACTTATCTCCTTACCCCATAAGAATAGGATAACTTATCTCCTTACCCCATAAGAATAGGATAACTTATCTCTTTATCCCATAAGAATATGATAACTTATCTCTGGAGCATATCTCGTTATCTGGTCGGTCTTCATGAGGTCGGTCAATGGTCTTTTGAACTGAGAATGCTGCTGTCGATCTTATAATGCCCGGTCATCCGATCTTAAGTGGTCGGTCACTGATCACCAAGTGCTCGGCCCCTTACCGTTGGCGTATGCAACATCGAATGGTCGGGTCGGTATTAGTGGTCTCGATCAAGAAGGAAGTTACCATTTTACCCCTTCCGTACTGCTTAAATATCATAGTGCTTAAAAAATACCATCAACATCTATCCCCTAGTTCTCGGTAACAACGAGTTTGCGAGTTGATGCCGGGAACTATAAAAAAAGATGGTGTGCCGATGAATCCGTCGGTGGTCACTCCAGGAACCGCAGAGAAAAATGCATTGGCTGCAAATCTGGTCATTCCTGCCACCTTCATGTGTTCAGTCAACGAGGATCCCGATATCTACCTGTGGAGAAAATGGTTTGCCCTTATGCTGATGACGATCGACTCGGTGGGACCTAACCCGACCCCGAGCTGAGAAGAATATTTGGCCCTGGGGGAATGTCACCTCCTCAGACCAATAGAGGGCCGACCATGGGGGAGATGTTCCGATCCCATGCTGATGATAAGTCTCTCAGTGAAACGTATCCCGACCCCGAACTGAAGAAAGACTTGGCTCTGGGGGAATATTACATCCCCAGTCCAAAGCGACAGACTCGGTGGGACGTAACCCGACCCCGAGCTGAGAGAAACCCTTGGCTCTGTGGGAATGTTACGTCCCCATTCCAAAGAGACAGACTCGGTGGGACGTAACCCGACCCCGAGCTGATAGAAATACTTGGCTCTAGGGGAATGTTACATCCCCAGTCCAAAGAAGCCGATTCGGTGGGACGTAACCCGACCCCGAGCTGAAAGAAAGACTTGGCTCTGGGGGGATGTTACATCTCCAGTCCAAAGAAGCCGACTCGGTGGGACGTAATCCGACCCCGAGCTAAAAGAAAGACTTGGCTCTGGGGGAATGTTACATCCCCAGTCCAAAGAAGCCGACTCGGTGGGACGTAACCCGACCCCGAGCTGAATAAACCATAAGGCCTCGACGGAACGAAATCAAGCCCCGAACAGAATAACCAAACGGCCTTGGCGGAACGAAATCCAGCCCCGAGCCGAATAAACAAGTGGCCTCGGCGGAACGAAGTCCAGCCCCGAGCCGAATAAACAAGTGGCCTCGGCGGAACGAAATTCAACCCCGAGCCAAATAACCAAGCGGCATCGGCAGAACGAAATCCAGCCTCGAGCCGAATAAACAAGTGGCATCGGCGGAACGAAATCCAGCCCCGAGCCGAATAAACAAGTGCCCTCGGCGGAACGAAATCCAGCCCCAAGCCGAATAACCAAGCGGCCTCGGCGGAACGAAATCCAGCCCCGAGCCGAATAAACAAGTGGCCTCGGCGGAACGAAATCCAGCCCCGAGCCGAATAAACAAGTGGCCACGACGGAACGACATCCAGCCCCGAGCCGAATAACCAAGCGGCCTCGACGGAACGAAATCCAACCCCGAGCCGAATAAACAAGTGGCCTCGGAGGAACGAAATCCAGCCCCGAGCCGAATAAACAAGTGGCCTCGGCGGAATGAAATCCAGCCCCGAGCCGAATAAACAAGTGGCCTCGGCGGAATGAAATCCAGCCCCGAGCCGAATAAACAAGTGGCCTCGGCGGAACGAAATCTAGCCCCGAGCCGAAACAATCATCGATCTCGGCGGTACAAGAGCAGACCCGAGCCGAAAAGAAACATCGGTCTCGGCGGTACAAGAGCAGACCCGAGCCGGAAAGAGACATCGGTCTCGGTGGTACAAGAGCAGACCCGAGTCGGAAAGAGACATCGGTCTCGGCGGTACAAGAGCAGACTCGAGCCGGAAAGAAACATCGGTCTCGGCGGTACAAGAGCAGACCCGAGCCGGAAATAGACATCGGTCTCGGCGGTACAAGAGCAGACCCGAGCCGTAAAATATATATCAACAAAACGGACTCGGCGGTACAAGAGCAGACTCGAGCCGTAAAATAAATATCAAAACCATTGTGTGGGCCATAACAAACAAGCATAATCAAATGTCAGCCTAAGGCAGAAGAGGTCTTACTCACATTTTTGGGATCTGTTGCCTTTCTTGCAACTCTACAAGGGTCACTACAAGCAAGACTCTTCTTAATACATCCTCTTTGCATCTCAGCATTCCACGAATCCGACCAGATGACTTCCGCTATCAACTTTGGTCGACCTCAAAAACCGAATGGTCTATGTACACACTGAGATAGCTTTTTTCACCAAGTCTTCCACCTGCTCCCGCAGGTCTCTGCACCCATTCGTGGCATGTCCCCTTACGTTATGGTAGATACAGTAAGCCCTATTATTTCCCTCCTCAATCGAGAACCTCCTCAAATTAGGCTCGGCCAACAGACCTTTATCTTGGATTTCCCGAACTATCTGGTGAAATCCCTGACGACCGTTGATTTCCATCTTCTGCCATCGTCTTACTACGCGAGATGCTTCTTGTTGAGTTCCCCACAGACGGCGCCAATTGTTGACGGCTGATTTTGGTCTCAGGGCAATATGGGAATATTACTCCCGAGACAATCCTCCCTCAATAGTGAATTTGTTCGGTTATGGGGGAGCCGAAAGCAAACTTAGCAAAAGACAGATAAATACGGCAATCGACAAAGAGATTTAACGTGGTTCGGCGGATCAGATCCCACCTACGTCCACGGACACAAATCGAATAATACTTTTATTACTGGGAGATGATTCTCTGATATCTCTTGTGTTTTACAAGTCTGATCGTAGTGATCTTGGTCTTGATTCTGATGCCTCTTACGCACACTCTACCTTTCTATTTATAATAGTGTAGAAATCAGATTCCTTCTCCTAGAAGAATTTCCTAGTTGAAACAATTTCCTTTTCCCATAAGGATTCCTAGTCAAAACTACATTCACTTCCTTTATCCTACTAGGACACTGACTTATCAGTTTACCCCATGAAAGTAGGATAACTTATTATCTTGTCCGTAAAAATATGATGCCTTATCTTCTGGAGCACGTCTCGCCATATTCCCGGTCTTCATGAGGTCGGTCATGATGGTCTTTTGAACTGAGAATGCTGTTGTCGATCCGATAATGCCCGGTCATCCGATCTTAAGTGGTCAGGTTACCGATCATAAGTGCTCGGCCCCTAACTCATGTGGTCGGGTCGGTATTGATGATCTCGATCAACAAGGGAGTTACCTTTTTACCCCTGCCGTACTGCTTAAATATCATAGTACTTAAAAAACACAATCAAAAATTTATATACTTCAACCGGATTATTTTAGGTCAGATCGAATTGATGAGTTGACCCGAAATGATATTATAACATGTTGAAAAATTCCTAGTTAGACTTTAAATATGTTCTTATATCATGAAAAGAAGAAGAAATTGTAAAAGAATAAGATTATGTAGTTGAATCTATAGGTGGCTCAATCTTTAGATAATTTAAGTGTTCGACTAAGGTTTCATCCGAAATACAAGATTTCATACAAATTTGTTTCCATATATTTAAGTATATTATAAAATAACTAATAATTTTATATAGAAATAATAAGAAAAAATTATATTTTTTTCCTAATCAATAATTTTTACTATTAATTTTTATTAAAAAACAACAATAGTCAATAGTATTGTAAAAAAATGAATATATGAATATAATTAATAAGAAAATTAAATTTAATAAAATTTCACTAAATTTTTGGTATCATGAGTGACAACGCGTTTATCATGAATTGAGCAGAACAGCTCGATAAATTATGACTATGAGAAGATGCAACGTTGGATATTTTATTTTTAAATACCATTATTTTCTTATTTGATTTAAATCAGGATTAATGAACTCGGAAAAGTTTGGTTCTTGTTAGCACTCATGTCAGGTACACGCGGGTGTAAGTCAGTGACTATGTTTGAATATGTTCATATTGACTAGTAAACTTTCAACCTAACCCTAATCTTAGCCTAATTAAATTCATGGTATTCATTAACGTTTCCTCTTATACCAAATTAATTAGGGTGGCGCTATTTCAATTTAAAGTTTCGACAGACATCTATAAATTTAAATCTTCATCAATTATTTAAACCAATCTACACTACAAAAAATAGGATCTTTAGCGTCCAAAAATTTAGAGTCGCCATGAAAATCGTTGCTAAATGTATAACTTAATGACGCCAAAACCAAACGATGCTAATAGTAACAACATCTTGTGTCGATAGGAAAAGCGACACTAAAATTACAACATTTATGAATTGAAAGCTAAGCAGTGGTAATAATAATTCTAAAGATTTCCTGGGGAAAATTAGAGATGCGTCGCCAACGTACATTCAACGAAAAAAATTAAGACATTTAGTGTCGACAACTAACAATCTACGCTAAATATATAAAATCATCAATATATAGCGTCGAGCATCGACATCGACACTGTAGGTTCTTATTTTAGCATCACTTATTTATTTAGCGACGCTAAATGTATGTAGTATCGTCACCTATTTATTTATAGATATATGTGACATTTAGCATCGACTCTTTTTGACGATGCTAAAAAGCCTTTAAAAATCCATACCTATTAAACAATAAGGCATTTAGTTTCGACAACTAATTGTTGACGCTAAATATGTAGAATTGTCAACATTTAGCATCGAACACAGTTCCTCCAAGCCCGACAGATGCAGCATCGACCCCTACCGATTGCCTTGCATGATTTTTTTTTTATTTAATGTAATAAAGCATTTATTTTATATTTTAAAAATATTTTTTTTATTTTTCTAAAATTTAAAAAATAAAATATTATTAAAATATATATGTAATTACATATATATTTTAAAAATATTTTTTTTATTTTTCTAAAATTTAAAAAATAAAATATTATTAAAATATATATGTAATTACATATATATTTTAAAAATATTTTTTATTTTTGTAATATTTTTAAATAGATTTAACATCACCAAAGATGCGACGCAAAATGTCCGTATTTAGTATCGATAATACAAATATCGACACTAATAGTTATTCACATTTAGAGACGCCAATATGACGACGATAAAAGTTATTCGCATTTAGCATAGCCGTTGCTTGTTAACGCAAAATTTTACACTTTCTGCATCGGTTTCAATGACGATAATCGACGACACAGAGTTTAATATTTAGTATCGCTGTAGCTTTATCGATGTTACAATATTTCCGTGACCAACTTTTAGCATCTAATTTTTGCGTCGCCGTATTTCGACGCGAAAAATTTTAGCGTCGACATTGACCTCTTTTAGCGTCCAATTTTGACGATGCTAAAAGACCGTATTCTTGTAGTGCAAATAGTTGATAAATTCGCATCATTAAATACTATTTTAATTTTGAATATCTACTATTGATATGACTTAAATAAATGTCAAGATTTTGATGTCTACATTTAAATAAAAAAAAATTAAATTGAAATAGTTCCACCCTTTATTAGGGATAGGAACCGATTTCTCAGATATTCGAATGATTATCTATATCCCAGACTGAAATCTCATATCCTATATCTATCCATAATACAGAAAATTTTCACGGTCGGTATCCATATTTGAAATCGACCGATAATGTGGATATCTGTATCCGATCGAAATAATCATAAAATTTAAAAATTAAGAAAAAAATAAAATTACTAATTGATATTGAATATATGATATCTAAAATACTAAAATTTATAACCATTTAATATCGATTTCAAATACCTAATTTCATATTTAAAACCTATCAACTATCAATTAAAATTGGGATATGGTATAATTTTTTAATTGGGCATTTTATGATATCCAAAATATTCAACCAAGTTCCCATACCTACCCTTTATATAATTTTAAATTTTTAACATTAAATAAGAGTCAGTGGGTCATCCTATCAACCACCATGAACTGACTGGACTATGTCTCAAAGTAGAAATTTTATTACAAAAATAAATAAGGTGAGTTCCATATGTGTGTCTTCGTACACTACAAGAAAATGATAATTAGCTATAAAATCTATTGCAATAAAATTAAATTTGTTGCTAAAATTGACTTTACGTAATAAAATTTAAGATTTAGGCGAGAAGATGAATTCTGAATGAACACAAAATTTATCGTTGCCATGTACTAGCTTTGGCGAGAAATGTTATTTTGTTGCCATACTTGGTAAGGTATTTTTTTGCAACAAACTCAGTTTATGGCAAAAAGTTTAACAGTAATATTGATATATAGCGATACATTTATATATATTTTGTAAATTTCATTAAATATACATTACATGATTTGTTTTTTTTTTTTTTTGTTTTTTTTTTCCGGAAATGTTGGAAATTCCTCTTCCAAACCACCCGACCCGGGTTTAAACGGAACATGTAAAACCTCCGGCTGTCCCAAGCTCTTACAAGAAACGCACCTCATTGATTCGAACCCAAGACCTAGAAACCAAATCCTAAGTCCTACATCACCAAACCACACCCCTTGAGGACTATACACTACATGATTATCGTTGGAAATCCCACCGCCAAACCACCCATTTCGGGCTTAAGCGGAGTAGGTAAAACCCCCGACTATCTCAGGCTCTTATAAGAAACGCACTCCTTGGATTCGAATCCAAGATCTCAATGTGAGATTCCGAGCCCTACATCATCAAGCCACGCCCCTTAGGGACCTATACACTACATGTTTTTTTTTTTAAATCGTTGAAAACCTCACCAATAAACCACCCATTTTGGCAGGTAAAATCCCCGACTTGTTGGACAATTATGACTCATAGCGTCACTATTTGTACATATCACGGTGTTGTTGTACAAATTAACTATGTGACAAAGGAGATTGCCCTCTTATCATTTGTGATTAGATCACCTAGATGTATAAATGATGAGAGGTCCCTATGATTTGTTCCTGGACGGAGAATGATATGAGACAATATCTGTCCACGAAGGATAAATCATTAAATATCCCTAGTCAGAGTATTATCGAGATTGGACATCGATAAATACGTAAAAGACTAGTATTACACTTGTGCGTGTTGTGAGGACACAACGACATAGTTTTCGTATATTTGGGTATAGGATACTCATGCAAGTGTAATAGGAGGTTGTGTTTTACCGATGGTACGGGAAACAGCTTCGCTCTGGATTAGACCCCCTCGGAATTCCATTGGTAGTATGACTATGTGTCTATGGAAGTCCGAAATCAGGGTAGGTGTATTTGGTCTTAACCTGAGACTTGCACCGCTAATACTTGCGACAATTAATATACTTTGGTTGAGGTCGTACATAGCTTTAACCGGTTCTGTGTACGCCAATGCTGGGTATATTGAGAATCGTAGTGTGTTGGGTGTGATGTCAAGACGGAAGTGTCACTCCAGTCATATGGAGATGATGGTCACGTAGGATACGGTACTGGTTCTCTTAAGTACTGCAGTCATCGGGATAATATGACTAGGTCATAGTTATCCGATATAGAGACTAGTTACCAGACATCCGACATGTGCTTCGTACGGGGCAGACACAATTCCAGCCCCAGGCCTAGCACGTGATCATCCGATACTGGATCGAAATACGCAATACCACGTATACTACGACTGATATAGATCGCTTATTCCTGTAAGCATGTTTCCGGAGAATTGGGTAGGCATGGCGCTTTGCTAGAGGCCAACATTGTCTTGTAAATCGGTGTAAACGTAGTACGAGGTACTCACATGTTCGGATAGTCCGACGACCTGATTTACTGCCAACATATCCGGAGATCTCATGGGTCGCTTCCCAAAGATTCACCGATGACGTATGACTCACACTTTAATTAATCTGGGATTAATTTAATGAGAGAGAAAATTAATCTGGGATTAATTGCGGAGATATTTTATCTAGGATAAAATATCAATTTAAGAGAGAGAACGATTAATTTGGAATTAATCGGTAAATTAATGTATTTGATATATTAAACGAAATTGGATTTCGACGCGGAATTAAAATTAGATTTTAATTCGGGCGAACGAATTAATTTAGAATTAATTCGTTAGCGATGTGAATAGTGATTTCGCTAGGCGTAATCGTTTAATTACGACGCAACGGAAAATTCGTTAATTTGGAATTAGCGAACCCGAACCCGTGATTATTTGCGAGCGCATTCGCATTTCGAATTCGAATGCGGCACGCAAGTCAAATCAAGCGTCAAATCATTAGTCACATCAAGCGTCAAATCACATATCACTTTGAGTGATGTGACATTTGAGAGATTGATGTGAGTTGATGTGAGGTGATTGACAAGCATTTAATGTTTGCCTTTTTGGAAATTAAAAATGGTAAATGGTTTAATAATTTTGGAAATTATAAAACCCTTTTATTTTTATTTCCCACTAACACTCTCTCTCTCTTTTTCGGTCTTCACCTTTTGGAGCCAAAAAAAATTGCTCATCTCTCTCTCGGTCTTGGACCGATTTCTTCCTCTATTTTTCTGGTTTTGACTAAGCAAAATGGAGAAGCAAATGATCTTGTTGCAAGATCTAAGTGCTAGCACACTCATGGAGGAATACAAAGGTGATATGGTAGTGTTTTCATGAGCAAGGAATCACCTTGTGAAGCTTGGAGCTTGGAGCTTCCATGGAGGACACCCATGGCCGATTCTTGGAGGAGGAAGCAGTCCCCACGCCGAGCAGTCCACCATTTGCGCAGCCCACTGCCGAGCAAGGAGAAGGCAGTGCGTTTTTGGTCTTTGTTTCATCTCTACCGATCAATGTGAGTTTTTTCCGCACCTCCTTTGATGTGTATTCAACTCGTTTTGTGCTTGATTTATGATCCTTGGGACTTGATTGAAACCCAACAATGGTATCTTGAGCTATTGATTGCATGAAATTGATTTTAGGGCTAAAATTGGGCAAAACGAATTTGGGCATTATTTGATGAAATTGGATTGATGAATATGCTTAATTGATGTTTAATTGATGATTGATTAGATCAATTTGAATAAATTTGGTTTGGAACAAATTTCCCCAATTTGGCTTGTGTTGGCCGAAAATGTGTACCCTAAAATTGTCTTGGATTTTGATTTTTTGATTCATTGGATGAGTTAGAAATCATTAGGGGATATTATTTTAATGTTTAATTTGGTTCAATTGGATTGAATTTGATTTGGGCATTATTTTCCTCCTTGGCCGAGAACTATAGGCATGAAAATTGGGTTTGATTTTGATCAAATTATGTTGGACATGATTCATTGATGATAAGCATGATTAATTGGACAAATTTAGTGTTTTGGAAATATTGATTTGGGTAATTAATAATGCTATACACTTTAGTTTAATTGAATTGTAACAATTGGATTTTGTAATTTAATTAAATTGGGCCTTAAATTGGATTTGGGCTTTTAAAGTTGTTATTGGGCTTGTTGGGTTTTGTTGTAACAAAGTTGGGTTTAGGCAAAATTGGTTGGATCCAATTAGGCCCAAAACCGCATCCAAAAGGCCCAAATGCGACTAATGAACCTTTAAAGTTTAATTGGGCCTAATGTGCCTAAATTAATTTATGGGCTTATGGGGTAACTCCCGGATTGGATTTTGGTTATTCGGTTTGACCCGAGTTGACCAAAAGTCCACGCCTTGAAGAAATTAATTAAAAGCCCATTGGACTTTAATTAAATTAATATTGGATATTAATTGGGCTTTGAGACCCGTAACGATTAAATTCGGAATTTAAGTCGTAAATGTTTATTTTATAAAGTGTAATATTTAATTTGGAATTAAATAGTGAATTAGAATTAAATGCGTATTAAATTGGATTTAATTATGTAATTTAATTTAATTCCAGAATTCGTACTTTGAGTACTTGTTCGCAAAACGAGTTTGACTCAAACAAAAATCAAATCGTTGTTTGAACATTGGATGATCACTAATTATCATATTAATTAATTTGATTAGATTGATTGATAACATGCTTGTGTGAATACATGGTTGTGATGCATGAATAATGTATATCGGATGGATATTAGATGGGTGGGGCAATTTTGGAAATTGTAATAAATTTGATTTATTAATTGGACCTGCGAGTCCAGCCTTATCTCCTATTTCTTTGTATTCTCTTCTCACCTATTCCCCTCAATGTAAATGAGGTTTCTTTAGAAGTGTAGTGTAACGGGTAGAAGTAAATACATGTGCTAGCTGGAGAGAGAAAGAGAGAGATTTGATCTAGGATCAATGTAAAGTATCCATCCGCATATCATTATTAGTTTTACATACGTGCTTTATTATGTGTTTAGAATGCATGCTTAAGGGTGTATGATGATGAGACCTTAACAAAGATAATAAATTGGTTGCCAATTTGCACATGAAAAACCCTAAAATAATATTAAGCGTTTTTCCTTCCATTGAGTGATTCTCACTCAAGATCCTAGACGGCATTGGTTTGTTGGCCAAAGTCAAGGCCTTTGTCTGTCGAAGATGTGTTTGAATCACGAAGGCTTTGTTTCATGTCAGTGTCTTGTCCAAGTTGTGGTTTGTTGGCCAAAGTCAAGACCACTTCTTGTCCATCGACATTGATTACGAAGCTTTCCATGGTCAATGGGCCGCGCTTGACTGGGATCACTAAGTTTGTTGTGCCAAAGCCAAGGCTTAGTTGATTCAGAGGAAAAAGGTTAGGTAATACATTGGATGTATTGGCATATATAAGATATATGTTTCGGACTTGGATGTCCCCCTACCAGATCTAGGAATTGGATTGGATCCAATTGATCTCAGAGATCTACCTAGTTAATTATCATACAATTTGTTGGTCAAAGTCAAGATTGTGTGATATTTAACGGGATCCTAGCCCACTAGGAAACACGGTTTCCCGAGTTCTCGACAGAGGGTTAGAGGCTCGCCGAAAATTAGTGGGAGCAAGAATTGAATTTGCAATATTCGTTCAATTACTCGCCATACGCGCTCAATCACAAATATTTCGTCAAATCAATTAAATGTTAGTTGGACTAATATTTAAATAGTTGTTTTTATAAGCAGTTGGACTGTATTATAGTTGATTATATAATTGGATTATAGTAATCAATATATTTGAATTAATTAATTTCGATTTACAGTTGATTTTATAATTGGATTATAGTAATCAATGTAATTGAGGTTAATTAATTTAAATTATATTTGATTATATAGTTGGACTATAATAATCAATATAATACATAGTACCACAAATCGTTGATTAAATAGTTGGACTATTAAAATCAAGATTAAAATGAAAGATTAGCATTTAAAACATAATCCTAGGGAAAATGTATTTAAATGACTTAATTTTTCTAATTGGGAACAATATTTCAGGATGGTCCTGGAAATATAATAAGTTAGTTTATTTGATAAAATAACAAATTAGGCCTAAGTCTGGAGTTAAGCAAATAAGTGGAACATGATATTTGGAATATTCATGTAATGATAACTTTAGTGCTTAATCCATTATACTTGTCATATAGACTCCTTAATTTCTTTATCAGAACTAAGAATTAGATTCTTAAAGTATGATATTGAAATTGAAGGATCTTCACAAATCTATACTTAGATTTTAGAAGTAAATAAATTGCAATAATAAACTCTTGGAGAATTAATGACTATTCTCAAGGAGATAAAGTCATAGTTTACAATTTGGCAAGTAGCGCAAGGCGCACCTTACTTCGATATTCTAGAAACCCAGGGCTTGGCCAAAGACTTCTGAAATGTTGAAAAAGGGTAAAGGCAAAATCATTATAATCTTCTAGGAAAATAAAAGGACATATCCTAAGAAGGAATTGAAGACAAGCAAAGCTCTGACTTCAAATATGTTTGTCATAAATATGTTCACAGCTAGTATTAAAATTAGATTTTAAATACTTAGTATGGTACATAAATATATATTGATGTTCAGAATCTGTTTTGAACAGGATACAGACTTCAATAGAGATTAATCTGCGAATCGGAAACGGGACGAAAGTCGCTGTTTTGACCGTAGATACCTAAGTTTAGGAACTACCTTCGGGTGTGTACCTAAATTTGGAAACTGTTATAATGTAACTAGTTTGACTAGAAATATATCTTTATATCAGTGTTTAATCCGCTGCGGATTGAACCTTTATATTTTAGAACACTAAAGTGTTTCATCATATAAAGATGATATTAAGATAAACACATTAGATGTGAATAACAGTATTTATATTTTGAATATAAATTAAATCTCAAATATATAACATGACAAACAAATAGCTCAAACTGATTTGATCAGAAGAAACTTAATAGTGGCAATGTTGTCTGGGACACATTAAACAAGACTCGTATATCCGCACTTTTGAAGAGTGGGTACTAGGACATATTTGATTCCAATCAAATAAAGTCTACGAATCTAGTTTATCGGGCAAAGTGCCTAAAACACTATTTACTTGGTAAAAGTGTAAATGCCACCGATCTGTTAGCCCTAATTCATAGTGAAGTTAGTGGGCCCATGTCTAGCTAGGCTAGAAGTGGATATTTCGTGACCTATATAGATGTGGCATCACGTAATGATTATGTGTTTCTTTTGAAGAACACAAATCAGAAACTTTTATAGTTTCGACACGAAATAGACAAACAGATCGGCTATAATATTAAACCATTACGGTAAGACCGTAATGGAAATTACTTAAGCAATAAGTTTCTAAAATACTTGAAAGATTAAAGTATTCTTTCAAAAGACGACTCCTCCCGGAACACGTCAATTTGACGGTGTGTCCAAACCGAGTAACCGAATTTTGTTAGACATGATTAGGTTAATCATGAGTCGCTCTGAGCTACCATTTCCTTCAACGGATACGCATAAATAGTGCAGAACTTATTTAGAATAAGGTTCCATTAAAATCTGTTTGACAGATAACATATTAGATATGAACGGGAAAAAACCGGGTTTCACATTCCTCTTAAATTTGGGAATGCTAGGCATATGTTTGGATGATACCAAACTAAAACCCAAATTGGATAAGTGCCAATTGTAGGATATCCTAGGGATACCAAAGTATTGTACTTATACATCTCACCTGAGACCAATTGGATTGTTGCTCACCATGCGGTTTTCCTAAGAGGAATACCGATATGCAGTGGTAAGTGGGAGGATAGTAAAACTCGATGAAAATCGGAGTAATACTATTTCAGGCACCGAATCCTTAATGGAACACAAATAGTTCATCAATGATGTAACTATTTGACCGGCGTAAACACACACGTATAATGCAAGCGCACGTATCGTTCAAGTAGTATAAAAATATCGATCCCACGAGGACTTAATTCCTACTGTTGTTATTAATAGTTGAATTTATTTATTTACAAATATCTAATTAAATGGAGAAGAGAATGATTGTTTGATTGGTTTGAATGTGGTTTTCCTTAATTAAAATAAATAAAATAAACAAAAGAAAATACTAAGGAAAATAACAAAAGACTCAAAGATCTAGGGTTGTGAATAATTCTAATATCTTTTAAAAGATGAAGTGATTATTTTATATTTTTGTAATAAATCGGTTTACTAACTTGGAACACGAAATTATGCAAAAGCCTCTGTCGATGGTCAGACGCAAATACCCAGTTTAATCCAATTGAACCAATGTCTATGTCAACCAAATTATCTGGATTCATTAAGTTTAAGTTCCAATTATGGCTACCCCCGCCCGATAGGTATAGTCCATCCTGTAAGGAAATCTATTAAATGGTTATCTATCCTCAAGGAAGATCGTGGGCTATTAAGTCTAAAGCTGAAATCTAAAATCCCTATGTCTAGTTCATTTTAGATTTACCACATCAATCTTATTAGTGATCAGACAACAAGAAGCATTAAGCTTAAGACTTAATAAGTAAACCTTTAAATTACCCAAACTATAAAATAACCCCTTATAAACCGGTGATATTAGAATTCATCACAACCCTGGATAACTAACTTAGTTACGACACATAACTAGGGCTAGTAAAAACTTAAATAAAATAAAAGATATAAAGTAAAATGCTGAAAAGTAAATTGCTGAAAAGTAAATGACGGAAAGTAAATGTTGAAATTAAATACTGAAAAGTAAATGCTGAAAGTAAATTACTGAAAAGTAAATGCTGAAAGTAAATTGCTGAAAAGTAAATGCTGAAAGTAAATTGCTGAAAGTAAATTGCTGAAAAGTAAATGCTGAAAGTAAATTGCTGAAAAGTAAATGTTGAAAGGTAAATAAAGTAAAAGTACAATAAAATAAAATGTTGAGGTAAAAGGATCCACTTTTATTACTTATATTTTAGATATCTCCCTTAATATATATATTAACTTTGCATGATAATTACCAACCAGCCATATAGGCGGTATCCAGATTAAGTCAAATTATTAATTAATTACCAACCGACCAATCAGGCGGTATCCAGTTTAGTCAGGTTAAAACCAATTTAAATAATTACGACCGACCAATATGGCGGTATCCTCGTTAAGTCAGGTTTTAACTAGTTTATATATTATAATTAAGGGAGATTAATCTAAATATTAGTAATAAAAGTTTTACCTTTTACCCCAGCAAAGGGGAGTTATCTCCTCATTACTGAAAAGTAAAAACTGAAAATTAAAGAAAGAAAAGTAATGTGCGTAAAAGTAAATTGCGGAAAGTAAAAACTGAAAAGTAAAGAAAAGAAAGTACGAAAGCGGAAATTAATTATTGAAAGCTATAAATAAACAAATAAGATACAATCTTCTTAGTATTCTTAAGGAATTCCTTAGAAGAAAGTATGAATTTAAAAATGAAATGGCTTGGTATTTATAGGCAAAATTTTGCCTATATCAAATCATCCACCAAATCAATTATTAATTGCTCCACTAATTGCCCCACCAAATCCATTATTAATTGCTCCACTAATCTCTTATCATGTTTGGTGATGATTTGATAACTTTTATTATTTATTTATTAATTTATTTTTTTGCTTTGAAAATGATTGAAAGTGACTTTAATAATTACACACAACACACTTATGTATGGTTCATCAATTTCGGGCATGCAATATTCAGAATTCGAAATTATTTTGTTTTTCAAAGTTGTAGATCTTTGAGTCTTATTTAATCTGGAACTTGAATCAGCTCAATCCGATATCGGAGTAAGAAGTTATGTCCAAAATACGACAGATGCACAAAACTGGAATTTCCAAAACTGCACTTCGTTAAAACGTCCTTTCAAGTTTCCAATCTCCAAAATTAATATGTCAAGTCCAATTTTTGCCCTTATTTGACCCACATTTCGTCCTAAATGATTTATTGTGTCCCAATATTATTTTATTATGTAAAATAAACTAAAACATATCAAAACGTTCATCAAACCCGAGAAACCTAAACAAAATATTAAGTAAAAGGGGCGGTAATATTGATATATTTTCCGCTCATCACACCCCCAAACCTAACATTTTGCTAGTCCTCGAGCAAAAAAACAAAAATAAAATACAAGAAACAATTAAAATTAAACTAAGCACTTTCGTAGGGATCACGGTTGCATTTAGCATATGCAACAAGCCTTTAAACCCCTATGTGTCCCTAATGGACGAGTTATAGTCTCGTGAGGGCTTACAGCAACGATACCCACAAACTTTTTACAAAAGTAAAAAAATGTAGTGAAACTAATGCACACAAAAGCAAAAAGACAAGCGAAAAAAGAATAAAGAAGTTAGTGACTAATCAGGTGAAACTTCTTCTCCAAGTTACTAGTTGTTTTCTTTCTTTCTAAATTACTGAATAAGTAAATTCTCCGATTATATTTACCATTCTCCATATGCACAACCGACAAAATATTAATCAACTCATTTTTGCCCACAACAGTCACAAGTGCAGTTGATAAGAGAGTAAATTTTTGTCCTAAAGTTTTATCAGAATTCACACTTTTTGCAGCAATGAATAATTTTTCTGATTTTTCTGATTTTTTCTTTGATTTTTGATTTTTGATTTTTTTTTATATACAATATCTTCCATCTATGTAACGAGTGTTGGGTCGGTGGCTCCCAAACCAGTTAGCTTTAGGGCACCAGGTGTTAAGACACCCCTAAGGACTTAATTACTCAGACTTCAGATATATATAATATATATTTTGCAGCATCTTTGATCCATGTAGCGAGCTTTGGGCCAGTGACTCCCAAACCAGTTGGTTTTAGGGCACTAGGTGTTTAAAACCACCCTTACAGACTTAATAACTCGGATCTCAGATTTTTTTTTTACTCCATTGCTTTTTGAGATGCTTCCTCCAATTAAACTAGAGCACTAAATATTACAAACTTTTCAATTTTAACTCATGTCCGTATGTTACTATGCATGTTGATAATATCTGCTAACTGAGCATATGAAGATCCATTTTAGTCAATTTATGGAGAATTCACAAATTAAATAATTTAAAAGGAAATAAACAAAAATTAACTTGTTTCGAAATAGGTTTGAAATACGTCTCAGGAGTGAAAACTCCTTACTCAGTTATCTCTTACCAATTTCACCTTTTTAGTCAAAATAAAAACACAAAAAATGCAAAATATTTTTGTAATTTTTGAAAACTTTTCAATTTTTTTTTGTATTTTTTGAAAAATTTTGGACTAAAAATCTAATAAAAATAACACAAAATAAACAAGATACTAATCAACTATTCCCTCCCCCAACCTAAATGAGACATTGTCCCCAATGTCTTAAACAGTAGAAGAGGAGTTAAGAAGGTCGTACATGGTTAGCTGAAAATCTACGAAAAATTACCGATTAAGATCTATGTCCAATTTACGCTTCTTAACACACGATCGCTATCTGACCAGTTCAACTTGGAAAGAATGGGGTCGATTTTTGGTTCAAAGGCTAGGATTTGGTCAATTAATTTTCCGGCCTTTGTCGCAGTCAGGAAAATATCTTGTACTGATTTGGTGACGAACTCATGTCTTTTGTCTTCCGCAAGAAATACAAACAGGAAATCGAAGAAATGCTCAATGTTAAGTAACCCAATGGGCTTCCGATGAATGTTTAAGTGTGCCCATGATGCTACGGTGAACATTTCTTCTTCAAACGTTCCAAGCCCACCTGGTAATGCAATAAACGCATCCGCAGTATGATCATTCATTCATGGATTTGTTCAGACATACCTGATACAATGCGTTCATCTCAATTTGTTGGTCCAATTGATTGTTCATCTACCAAAGGTTTTGGAATGATTCCCAAAACATGACCGCCACCTTCCTGAACGGCTTTTGAAATGCTTCCCATCATTCCAAGATTGCCACCACCATATACTAGGTGCATATTTTTCTCTGATATGACTCTCCCCAATTCCTTTGCAGCCTCAATGAATTCTGGTTTATTACCAGAATTGGATCCATAGAAAACACAAATTCGCTTGACTCGCTGCTGTGAAGTTGCTTCCATTTTCTTTCTCTTATTTGGATGTATATCTGGATGTGTCGAAGAAAGAAATGTAGAGCTGAATTATAGAACCTGAAAATGGGTGAGTAATATTGCACTAGTACCTGCCAAATGACAATTATTAGATGAACGTTAAAATAAATCGTAAAAATTTAAAAAGTTTAGATCTTGTCGGCGAAAATAAAGGAAATAAAAACAGAAAAGCAATCAAAGCAATTATTAAGGCAACGGAATTGTGTGCGCAATACACCACTAGCTTAGTATAAATTCATAATGATGCGTCTCAAGAATTAATTCTTTACTCAGCCATCACAAATGAATTAGCTATATCCTTTGTGATTGCCAAACACCATTCCTTATGTCTTAAATTCTCCGTTTGTGCTTTTCCCTACAAAAATAACACACAAAATTAAAAACTCTACAACATGTATACACAAAATATGAAAACAGAAATTACAACAAATTGCATGGGTTGCCTCCTTGCTAGCGCTAAATTTTTCGTCTTCAGTCAGACGTGACTGGAATCCATCTGTCAAGGAGGTTTCAGCGTTATTTTGGATGTCCGATTAAAGATAATCCCATGAGCGTTGCTTTTGAATGGTCTCTTCCAACGGTAAATGGGCAAAAATATTTTTATCTCATTCAGTGCTCGTGCCATCTTTTTGTTCATTGTTGCTCCAGTGGTTCCTGCAAAGAAAGAAATAAAATCAGGAGGTCTCGTATGGTGCTTGACTTGGAATGGGAGTTCCATTCTGTTAAGCTTCTGGGCGATATCTTTGATTTGTACTCCCCAAGACAGTGATGTTTTTCCTGAATGCTCTGGATCTTTATTAAGGTCAGACATTTGCTCTTTTATTTGTTCTGCTTCTTGCTCCGCTTCTTGCTCCACCTTTTCTTCACAGATGTATTTGAAAATTTCTGCATCAGCTCTTCATCTGTCATCTGTGAAATGCATGCTGTAAAATTATCAACCTGAGGATGTAAGAAATGTCAGATTTAGGTCTTCATCCTCTGATCTGGGTGAAATGATTGGCTCAGGTAGATCTTCTTCAAACATTTGTGCAATGGATGCTCCAAGATCTTCATTTTGAGGATACAGAATTCCATCCTCAATTGTTGATGCAGTTGGTGCAAACAACTCAGTTTCATCATCGTCAGAGTCAGAATAATAAAAATCAAATCGAGACTTTGCTGGTTCGGGCTCCTGAACTGATACCTCTGGTTGTTGATACTGCTCAACCTCTTCCTTGTTGAAGTGTCATTGTGAAATGATTGGTACTCGAAGGCTTCATCAGTGTCATCTGAAATGGTCCATGAGGTATGTAGCTCTGGTTCTCTATTGATTGCCTCATTTGATCTGTCATTCTCTGAATGAGGCTGATTGTGTCTCTGAATACTTTCGATTGATTTTGGCATGTTTCAAGCATTGTATCCAGCTTTTCATCTGTTTCTTGCACCAATCTTTAAGCATTCAACGATCTGATCTTCCTCTGATGGTTCTGGTTCTTGGAATCGAGAAGGTAGATGGTGGATAAGATAGAAAATGTGAATGGTTCTTCGTACCATGAAGGATTTTGATAGCTCTGCCACCCTGGATTGTAGTTGTACTCGCAATGATCTCTCGGGTGGTTACCATTACATATGTCATATCTCCCCATTTCGTTCTGTTGAGCAAATGTAGTATTGCTTGATTCTGGCATCCAATGATAGTCACTGGGCTGGACAACAGGCCTCAGAAAACCGGACAGTTGCTCCCAAATGTGGGGTGTATCTTCTTGTAAAGCACGTAATCTCTCAATCTCCCAATAATGTTCCATTTTTCAATCACCTGAAAAAAAAATAAAGAAATAAAAATTACAGATAAAAATAAAGAAAATTAGATACAAGTAAATTAGATAGCTTCAAAATTAATAACTCAAGAAAAATAAGTCCCCGGCAACAGCGCCAAAAACTTGACCGGCGTAAACACACACGTATAATGCAAGCGCACGTATTGTTCAAGTAGTATAAAAATATCGATCCCACGAGGACTTAATTCCTACTGTTGTTATTAATTGTTGAATCTATTTATTTACAAATATCTAATTAAATGGAGAAGAGAATGATTGTTTGATTGATTGAATGTGGTTTTCCTTAATTAAAATAAATAAAATAAACAAAAGAAAATACTAAGGAAAATAACAAAAGACTCAAAGATCTAGGGTTGTGAATCATTCTAATATCTTTTAAAAGATGAAGTGATTATTTTATATTTGTGTAATAAATCGGTTTACTAACCTGGAACACGAAATTATGCAAAAGCCTCTGTCGATGGTCAGACGCAAATACCCAGTTTAATCCAATTGAACCATATATCTATGTCAACCAAATTATCTGGATTCATTAAGTTTAAGTTCTAATTATGGCTACCCCCGCCCGATAGGTATATGTCTATCCTGTAAAGAAATCTATTAAAGGGTTATCTATCCTCAAGGAAGATCGTGGGATATTAAGTCTAAGGCTGAATCTAAAATCCCTATGTCTAGTTCATTTTAGATTTACCACATCAATCTTATTGGTGATCATACAACAAAAGCATTAAGCTTAAGACTTAATAAGTAACCTTTAAATTACCCAAACTATAAAATAACCCCTTATAAACCGGTGATATTAGAATTCATCACAACCCTGGATAACTAACTTAGTTACGACACATACTAGGGCTAGTAAAAACTTAAATAATAAAAGATATAAAGTAAAATGCTGAAAAGTAAATTGCTGAAAAGTAATGACAGAAAGTAAATGTTGAAATTAAATACTGAAAAGTAAATGCTGAAAGTAAATTACTGAAAAGTAAATGCTGAAAGTAAATTGCTGAAAAGTAAATGCTGAAAGTAAATTGCTGAAAAGTAAATTGCTGAAAAGTAAATGCTGAAAGTAAATTGCTGAAAAGTAAATGTTGAAGGTAAATAAGTAAAAGTACAATAAAATAAAATGTTGAGGTAATGAATCAACTTTTATTACTTCTATTTTAGATATCTCCCTTAATATAATATATTAACTTTGCATGATAATTACCAACCAGCCATATAGGCGGTATCCAGATTAAGTCAAATTATTAATTAATTACCAACCGACCAATCAGGCGGTATCCAGTTTAGTCAGGTTAAAACCAATTTAAATAATTACCAACCGACCAAATAGGCGGTATCCTCGTTAAGTCAGGTTTTAACTAGTTTATATATTATAATTAAAGGAGATTAATTTACATATTAGTAATAAAGTTTTACCTTTTACCCCAGCAAAGGGAGTACCTTACCTCCTCATTACTGAAAAGTAAAAACTGAAAATTAAAGAAAGAAAAGTAATGTGCGTAAAAGTAAATTACGGAAAGTAAAAACTGAAAAGTAAAGAAAAGAAAGTGCGAAAGCGGAAATTAATTATTGAAAGCTATAAATAAACAAACAAGATACAATCTTCTTAGTATTCTTAAGGAATTCCTTAGAAGAAAGTATGAATTTAAAAATGAAATGGCTTGGTATTTATAGGCAAAATTTTGCCTCTATCAAATCATCCAACAAATCAATATTCATTTGCTCCCACTAATCTCTTATCATGTTTGGTGATGATTTGATAATTTTTATTATTTATTTATTAATTTATTTTTTTGCTTTGAAAATGATTGGAAGTGACTTTAATAATTACACACAACACACTTCTGGATGGTTCATCAATTTCGGGCATGAAATATTCAGAATTCGAAATTATTTTGTCTTTCAAAGTTGTAGATCTTTGAGTCTTATTTAATCTGGAACTTGAATCAGCTCAATCCGATATCGGAGTAAGAAGTTATGCCCAAAATACGACAGATGCACAAAACATGAATTTCCAAAACTGCACTCGTTTAAAACGCCCTTTCAAGTTTCCAATCTCCAAAATCAATATGTCAAGTCAATTTTTTCCCATATTTGACCCACATTTCGTCCTAAATGATTTCATTGTGTTCCAATATTATTTTATCTGTAAAATAACTAAAACATATCAAAACGTTCATCAAACCCGAGAAACTAACAAAATATTAAGTAAAATGGGCGGTAAATATTGATATATTTCCGCTCATCACATTACCATTAATCTTCGAATACACAAGAACTGCGTGAGTCGGAGAGAGTCAGATAACAACCTGGGGTATGAGTTTCTGATCTCACCTCGTAAAGATGTCGATCTTTTGAGGTATACCAACTGACTACGTATGAGGATGTGATACAATGTATCGACTCCCATTATGGCAAAGTGCCATGAATCCGAAATGGATTCCATGTATATCAACAAGTTTGGACACTAGTTGATGTACCGCAAGGCATTGTGCCTACTGGTACTTTATAAGTCTTCAAGGAAGACATACATGGATGACAACATACCAACGTGTAAAGCTAGGCATTTAACGGAAAGGTATCGTTATCAACATTATGTTGATTTCGATTCAACCTTTTAACTATTGCCATGATGAATCCATTTGGATAATGCTTGCTAATGCTGCATGTTTCATAAATGAAATATGACAGCTTAATGGGAAAATTACTTTCCTGAAAAGGAAACCAGTTGGAGGATGTTTACAACTCCTGTCGGTTTTGTCGTACCATAACTAGCAAACAAGGTTTGTGGGTTATTCGATCCATGTTGGATTGAGGCACGCATAGGTTCTTGGAATTATCATTTTGATGTAATCCTAATGTTTATGATTTAATTCAAAACGAAAAGGATTCTTGTGTATATAGGGAGGTTAGTGGGAGCGCACTGACAGTGGCTGTCCTATACAATAATGATAAATATGTCATTTCTTGGAAATGATATTCCCATAAAATAACTATCGGCGAAAGCTTGGCTTTCGAAAACTCTCTGTGGAATCATACATTGAAAAATGTACGCGACCTGGTGTCTCATACGCTTTGAGCATATGGATTCAAAAATAGGCCAATCCGAGTGATAGTCACTGGATTAAAGTTAAGAACATCCGTTAGTATCTTAGAGAACTAAAGATGTTGTCTTAGTATATGAAAAGGAGAGCTTGAAGTGACTGGGATCACTGTAGCAAGCTTCCGAAAACCGATAAAGACGACTGAAAGTCGCAAACGGTACTATACGGTTTGAATAACGATACAGTGAGCTGGAAATCTTCCAAGCAAGATACTGTTACCGAATAAACAACAAATGCGGGTTATTGCTGCAGCTGAAGCGGCAATAGAAGCCTTCTGGGTCGATAAACAAATCTAATTAGATTAGATATAGTTTTGTTAGATGCTGAGCTAGGCGTCAGCACATGCTAAAGAATTAATGGTCTCATCAAAGATCCAGATACATACTTCGATAATTCATCTGATTCGTTCGAGATCATACATCGTAGCGATGTGATGATCGAATAAATCGCATCAGACGATAGTCATGCAAATCCGCTGACGAAAGCATTTCTCAGCAGTTTGAGCCAACCGTACATAGTTCGGGTGTCAGCACTCGAGTGACTGGCTATAGGCCAAGTGGGAGATTGTTGGACAATTATGACCCATAGCGTCACTATTTATACAGATCACGATGTTGTTGTACAAATTAACTATGTGACAAAGGAGATTGCACTCTTATCATTTATGATTAGATCACCTAGATGTATAAATGATGAGAGGTCCCTATGATTTGTTCCTGGACGGAGAATGATATGAGACAATATCTATCCACGAAGGATAAATTATTAAATATCCCTAGTCAGAGTATTATCGAGATTGGACATCGATAAATACGTAAAAGACTAGTATTATACTTGTGCGTGTTGTGAGGACACAACGGCATAGTTCTCGTATATTTGGGTATAGGATACTCATGCAAGTGTAATAGGAGGTTGTGTTTTACCGATGGTACAGGAAACAGCTTCGCTCTGGATTAGACCCCCTCGGAATTCCATTGGTAGTATGACTATGTGTCTATGGAAGTCCGAAATCAGGGTAGGTGTATTTGGTCTTAACCTGAGACTTGCACCGCTAATACTTGCGACAATCAATATACTTTGGTTGAGGTCGTCTAGGGCTTTAACCGGTTCTGTGTACGCCAATGCTGGGTATATTGAGAATCGTAGTGTGTTGGGTGTGATGTCAAGACGGAAGTGTCACTCCAGTCATATGGAGATGATGGTCACGTAGGACACGGTACTGGTTCTCTTAAGTACTGCAGTCATCGGGATAATATGACTAGGTCATACTTATCCGATATAGAGACTAGTTACCAGACATCCGACATGTGCTTCGTATGGGGCAGACACAATTCCAGCCCCAGGCCTAGCACGTGATCATCCGATACTGGATCGAAATACGCAATACCACGTATACTACGCCTGATATAGATCGCTTATTCCTGTAAGCATGTTTCCGGAGAATTGGGTAGGCATGACGCTTTGCTAGAGGCCAACCTTGTCTTGTAAATCAGTGTAAACGTAGTACGAGGTACTCACATGTTCGGATAGTCCGACGACCCGATTTACTGCCAACATATCCGGAGATCTCATGGGTCGCTTCCCAAAGATTCACCGATGACGTATGACTCGCACTTTAATTAATCTGGGATTAATTTAATGAGAGAGAAAATTAATCTGGGATTAATTGCGGAGATATTTTATCTAGGATAAAATATCAATTTAAGAGAGAGAACGATTAATTTGGAATTAATCGGTAAATTAATATATTTGATATATTAAACGAAATTGGATTTCGACGCGGAATTAAAATTAGATTTTAATTCGGGCGAACGAATTAATTTAGAATTAATTCATTAGCGATGTGAATAGTGATTTCGCTAGGCGTAATCGTTTAATTACGACGCAACAGAAAATTCGTTAATTTAGAATTAGCGAACCCGAGCCCATGATTATTTGCGAGCGCATTCGCATTTCGAATTCGAATGCGGCACACAAGTCAAATCAAGCGTCAAATCATTAGTCACATCAAGCGTCAAATCACATGTCACTTTGAGTGATGTGACATTTGAGAGATTGATGTGAGTTGATGTGAGGTGGTTGACAAGCATTTAATGTTTGTCTTTTTGGAAATTAAAAATGGTAAATGGTTTAATAATTTTGGAAATTATAAAACCCTTTTATTTTTATTTCCCACTAACACACTCTCTCTCTTTTTCGGTCTTCACCTTTTGGAGCCAAAAAAAATTGCTCATCTCTCTCTCGGTCTTATACCGATTTCTTCCTCTATTTTTCTGGTTTTGACGGAGCAAAATGGAGAAGCAAATGATCTTGTTGCAAGATCTAAGTGCTAGCACACTCATGGAGGAATACAAAGGTGATAGGGTAGTGTTTTCATGAGCAAGGAATCACCTTGTGAAGCTTGGATCTTGGAGCTTCCATGGAGGACACCCATGGCCGATTCTTGGAGGAGGAAGCAGTCCTCACGCCGAGCAGTCCACCATTTGCGCATCCCACTGCCGAGCAAGGAGAAGGCAGTGCGTTTTTGGTCTTCGTTCCATCTCTACCGATCAATGTGAGTTTTTTCCGCACCTCATTTGATGTGTATTCAACTCGTTTTCTGCTTGATTTATGATCATTGGGACTTGATTGAAACCCAACACGACTTTCACAGGCTCTTACAAGAAACTCACTCTCTGGATTCGAACCCAGGACTTCAAGATGAGATCATGAGCTCTACACCACCAAGTCACGCACCTTGGGACCTATACACTACATGATACCGAAGGTTAATTACTATAATATTCATATGATAACCAAATCTTCATTTTCTAAGTGGGTTTATAATTAATATATTTAATATAAGTTTTAGTATGATGATACACACTAATTGCAATGATTAATGACGTGTAAAATTGATTTTTTAAATAATTATGGTATGTAAATTTAAAAAATTTCACTTCTTTCATTCACTTAATTAAATACTCAAATGATCAATTAAAATCATAATTTAAATTTTCATATTGGATACATCTAATCTAATGGTAGATGAATAAAAACTTAAATGAGATTATTTTTGTTGATTGTGGTTAATTATTATTATTTTATTAAGTTTCCAATATATTTTTAATTTATCATGATAATTTACCAAAAGTAATTTATTAGTGAGTGTAAAGGTCTTCATGAAATTATTTTTTAAAAGTATTTAAATTACTTAAACAAATAGATTTTACCAACTGTTTGCACCAAAAATAATTTAAGCCCAATTAGAACAGCTCATGACCAATTTACTCCAGGAGCCCATATTTGAATCAAACAGAAAATAACTATTTTTATGCAGAAAAATAATAAGTTAAACAATAAAATATTAAGGGTTTAGGCCACTCCCCTCAAACGCACATGTTTCCTAAAAGTGGAAGAATTGGGGGAGTTGATGAAGGAAGTTAGTAAAACATAGAGGAAGTTGAGAAGCAATTAGAGGAAGTTATTTCCAGAAAGTATAAAAGCTAAAGAGAAGCTAAGAGAAAGGCCCCATCAACATCAATAAAAAAGACTCAATATGTCAACTTTCAATTATTTTCTTTTTATTTAATTTTCCTTTCAAGTCTTCCTATGTAATTCCAGTCTATTTTAATTCCAGTAAAATTTTCATTTAATAGTTTGTAATTTTTTTCTCTATAACTTAAGATTTATCATTCCATTAAAGATATATTTCCCAGTAGTTTTAATTCTTTGTTTCTTATTAGCATTCTTCTAAAATATAATTGCCTATCCATTTCAGGCTTTAGAGAACTCATTAATTTTTACAATCGTTCGATTAGAAGTCAAGTAGTAACATTGAGGATTCACTCATCTGGCACCCCAATAATAAAACTTGTGGAGACAACATTGATTTTGACACTCTCGGTGGGACCCACTAGCAGGATGCCGACAAAGACAAGAAGTAATATTGGAAAATATGATGCCATATCTGATGTGGATGTTGCTCATACAATAGTTGGGCAAGAACAAGAAGGAATCGTTCCATACCTGGTGGAGCAAATTGAGAAGAACCCGGTTCCTCTTAAAATTCACAATCAGAAATATCAAACTCAAATCGGATTTGTTGTTGGAGCCTCAGGTGATACGGTTTCACTTACCAATTTAAGTGATAACTTAGTTAATTTTGCATATATAACAAGGAAGATGGAAGCGAACCAAGAGAATATCTTACAGACCTTAGAGAGAATGATGGAATAATACATGTTTGGGCAAACTTCCAACTCCAGGAATGAGAGGAATGAAGAACATGAAGTAATTTCTAGGCCAGTTAGACAGAGGAACTGAGGGGGCAATCCTCTTGAGGATCTCACGAAACATATGGTCTATCTCGTCCTTATGTGCCAAATCCCCACCCTCTTCCTCCTCCAGTGGAAGACGAATACCAACCTCTTCATATGAGAGAAGAAGTTAGAGGATTTATCAGGAATCCTACTGCCAATGGCATCCATTTTGGTAATGGCAGGTCTATGACTCATATGGCTCATTAACAATTCTTTAGAGCCACGAATCCGAACAACCATCTTGCAGTTTATGAAGAGATATGGGTGTTCATAGGGTCGGGTCGACCCGACCAGATTCGGTCGGGTTTATAAATTTTAAAATTCAATTTCGGGTCAATTTGGACCCGACCCGAAATTTCAGGTCGGGTCACGGGTTTAGGTCAGAAAACTCAGGTCTGACCCGACCCGATGTAAATGATATTATAATTATAATATATATTTTTAATGATATAATTTTGACGAGAAACAATTGTGGCTGGAATGACAAAGTTTTTACTTGGTCTTTAAGTGGTCACAAGTTCGAATCCCACCTTTAACAATTTTGAAAATTTTATTTTTTCTTTCTTTTCAAAAAAACAAAATGTTGTTGCTGCTTGGAATCGAACCTGAGATTAAGTACAAATTAATCTCATACTTTGCCATTTCAGCTACATACATATCTTGTTAAATTTGTATCAATAAACTATATATATTATATTTACTGCATATTATGTTGACCCGATCCGACCCGCTGTTTTTTTGACCCGACCCGTTGCGATCCGACCCGCGCGAGTCACCTTCTCAAATTTTGGGTTTCGGGTCGAAAGACCCGACCCGATCGGGTCATAAAAAAAATTAAAAAACCTGACCCGACCCGACCCGTGAACACCCATATGAAGAGGGAGCACATGCAGAAATGGGCCCCCCGGGGGGGATCCTTCACTGTTTAACAGAGGAAATCCTCCTTTAGTGCACATTCCTCAACACATTAATGCGAAAATAATAAGAGAAATGGTGTGGGAACTCTATGGACTAGGGCTGAGGCAAATCGACCGTCTTAAATTTGACAAGTCATATCTGTTGGGGCGGATGCGGAACCCCTAGTATCGGACCTGTGCCCCGCATAGTGGAAATGGGTCTAACCTGTGGATATCAAGCATTGTTTAATTTTAAATAATTTAATGAAATACTATATTCTATTACGAGTGTATAGGAAAAAACCTAGGTTGAATCGGAGTCCGAAAACTCAAAAACGAAAAATTATAATTATAATAATTGATTATCTTGGTTGATAATTATAATATCGAATATTATCTTTTATCAAAATTAATCGGCTACCCAAATGCTCAACGAGTACATTTCATATTGGGTCTCTCCAAGTTCAGACACGTTCGTCATATAAGCTTAGCTAATATGTACGCAATTTGGCCACCTCCGAATTCGCGAAGAACACGAACAACCTTTCGGAACTATACAAGTCGAGGTCATCATGTATGTTTAACAATCCCTCCGTCATAGGCTATCCGAGTTGTTCTTAGGAAACATAGAATACATTGTCAAGTTTCCGAGGCGCACATCTCATGTCGACATGTCCACGATTCTTTACAACTGATGCGATCCACCATAGGTGATCGAATTTGGCCAAAGTTTTAAGAATCGTGACTTTACTCATATGGATACCTAAACCCCTTATGGTACACATACGGGGCGACGGATCCTATCTTACTTCGCACTTGATTACTGACTACATCGGTCCACACCCAACGAACATCTAGAGGCTAGACCATTAAAGGTTTCTGACATACATTGCATCAAAGTATGGAGGATCTCACACAAAATCAATGATATTCTATAGTCAAAGGATTACATATGCTACTCGACTCGAGGAGATTCCTATTGATGATGGTGTATACTTCCAATTATTAGGAATCACCTATGAGTCATTCAGTATTCTGTCCAACCAATACCCACACGTCTATACGAGTTTCCAAAATTCATGGTACATCAGGTTAAACCATTGGAATTCCAATTCCAATATACGACATGTGCTAGTCTTCTAGGTTATAGGAATTCGACCGTATTCCAAAATCGACGACTGGGAATATATATACTTTAAAAATAATTTACAATAGTAATATTTATCTCAATGTCGGACCACCTAGTGTCCAGTATTATTACAAGACTATTCTAAGGTCGATGTCATTCTTAGCATATCTATACATCAATCTAATACGAATAATGACAATATCCTTAATAAAATATGAAATGAAAATGTAGTTATTTTATTAATAAATAATAAAATGTATAATTCAGATTGACACTCCAAGCACTAACTCCAACAAACTCCCACTTGCTTAGTGCCAATTTGGATGGTACCACAGTCCCATTTCCGCCACATGTTTATCGAATAACTTAGGAGGTAAGACATTTGTAAGCGGGTCTGCTATGTTATCTAGTCCTTGAACCTTCAAGACCATTATGTCTTTTTATTATCTCTAATTACGCGATATTTCCTTTCCACGTATTTGGACTTGGAATGCGCTCTCGGCTCCTTAGCCTGTGCAATGGCTCCGCTATTATCACGGTATAATGGGATCAAATCCACAATACTAGGCATAACATCAATTTCTGTGAAAAAATTTCTAATCCATACAGCTTCTTTAATAGCTTCTGAAGTCGCTATAAATTCTGTCTCAGTGGTGGAATCAGCTGTTGAGCCTTGATTTGAACATCGTCAACTAACCGCACAACTATTAAGGGTAAATACGTAACCTGATGTAGATTTTCTATCATCTGGATCTCCCTAGAAATCGGAGTCTGTATAACCCTTAACTTGTAGCTCATTTTATCCATATATCAGAAACTTATCCATAGTACCCTTAATATATTTTAAGATATGTTTCACGGATGTCCAATGATCATTACGTGGATCAGATTGATATCGGCTGGTCACACTGAAGCCGAAACTGATGTCAGGTCTAATAAATAACATATCATACATTATGCTTCCAATACAAGAAGCATATGGTAAGTTAGAAATTCTAACTCTCTCTTCCTCAGTCTGAGGTGTCATTTTCTTCGAACGATATATGCCATATTGGAAAGGTACATTTGCTGCCTTATAGTTGGTAAAATCGTACATTTCTAACATCTTATCTATGTACGTCGATTGCGACAACCCTACAAGCTTTCTAACTCTATCCCTGCAGAGCCTTATACCTAATATATAGGAAGCTTCACCCATATCTTTCATGGAGACGTTCTTGCAAAGGTAGACTTTCACACTTTGCATCAATCCTATATCATTTCCAATTATAATGATGTCATCTACATACAAGTCTAGGAAAACTATCATGCCCCAACTCACTTTCTTATAAACACATGGTTCTTCCTCGTTCTTGATGAATCCAGATAATCTAATTATCTCATGGTTCTCCCTTTCGCTGCCAATTGGGCCTTAAGGGTTTCCACTTTTCCATCGGGCCCTCGCTTCATTTTGTAAACTCATTTACATCCTATAGATTTAACTCATTCAGGAAGTTCAACTAAGTCCCAGACTTGATTGTCATGCATAAAATCCATCTCAGATTTCATGGTTTTCTGTCATTTTCCCGAATCGATATCCCATATCGCTTTCTTATACGTAGTCAGATCCGTTTCCTCCAAGAGGAAAACATCAAGGCTCACATCAGATGTTAAAAATAATCTCTCAGGAGGCTTTGATATTCTATTCGACTTACGTAGAACTTGTGTTATAGATCCTTCTCCTAATTGGATCTCTGGTTCCATCTCAGGTTCCTTAGTGTTAGGACCAAACTCATCAAGTTCAATCTTTCTACAATTCCCACTTTCTCTCAAAAATTACTTTTCAAGAAAAGTGGCAAAACGAACAATAAATACATTTCATTGCTCGAAATCATAGAATTTATATCCCATGTAATTATCAGGATATCCAAATAACCTACATTTATACCCTATGGGTGCTAGTTTATCCCGCTGCACAACTCTAACATATGGAGGACAACCCTAAATCTTTAAATGCCCAAGACTTAGATTTCTATCGAATCATATCTGATGGGGGTCATAGAAACAACTTTCAATGGAACTCTATTAAGTATGTGGGCAGTAGTAAATAAAGCATAATCCCAAAGGTAATAAAGAAGATCTGTATAGCTCATCATTGTTCGCACCATATCCAATAAAGTATTATTTCTTCACTCAGACACACCATTGTGTTGAGGTGTTCCTAGAGGGCTATATTGGGTAAAAATTCCATTCTCCCTTAAATAATTTTTAAATTCTTCACTCATGTATTCACCACCTTGATCTGATCTAAGGCACTTGATGAATTTACTGGTTTGTTTTTCTACTTCGTTTTGGAATATCTTAAACTTTTCAAATATTTCCGACTTATGTTTCGTCAAATAGACATATCCATATCTAGACTTGTCATCTGTGAAAGTCACAAATTATGTTAAACCATCATGCGCGGCATGATTTAATGGACCACACATATCGCTGTGTATTAGCTCTAATAAATCTCCAGCACGGTGTCCAACACCTAAAAATAGGGCATTTGTCATCTTTCCTTGGATACATGACTCATAAATCAGATAAGGATCTAAGGTAAGATTTCCAATTAAGCCATCCTTTACCAATTTAGATAGATGTCTAACCTCTATGTAGCCCAATCTCACATGCCATAATTCAGTATTATTTAATTCAGATTTCCTACTTCTATTCTCCTCTACATTAAAGACATCTCTATATGTTTCCAAAACATAGTGACCGTTTGATAAAGAACATTCACATTTTAATAAATTATCTCTATAATATAAACATAAAGTTTCATCCTTAATGTTTATTTTATATCACTCTTTATCAATATTGACAGTGATATTATTTATCGGATAAGTGAGAGTACATAATAATAGTCTTGTAAATTTAATTTACAACCATTGGGAAAATCTAAAACAACTGTTTCTATAGCTTTAACATCCAATGTCTCGCCATTGCCAACTCTAAGCTGGATATCCCCTTTATTCAGCCTTCTTTTTACCCCCATTACCTGCAGAGAGTTGTAAATATGAGTAAGACTGCCAGTGTCTAACACCCATCCACTATTTGCATCTAAGGCTAATGAGATGTTAATAATTTGAAAAATACAAAGCGTATCTGAAGGTCATGTTTTTCCTATCAGCTCTGGACAATCATTCTTCCAGTGTCCATGCTTCTTGCAATGTAGACATTGATCACGAGCTATTGGCGGTTTTGCGCATTTGCGCTTCTTGGAGTTCTTCTTTGCAATCTTCTTCTTCCACATCTTTATTTTCTTTGACTTCCCTAAATTCTTTGAAGAGCCAGCTCTACCATGGAGGTACAATGTGAGGTTTTCTTTCCTTAAATCATGCTCCGCTGTGTTTAACATATTATGAAGTTCTTCGTAACTAGCTTGCATTGAGTGCATATGAAAGTTTAATACAAAGCCAGCATAAGAACTAGGCAAAGAAGACAGAATCAAATTACGACCCAGCCGTTCATCAATTATACTGCCATGTCGTTCCAGGTATCGAATCTGGTCGATCATGTTCAAAACTTGAATGCTGACAACTTCTCCATCCTTGAGTTCAACACAGAATAATTCCTTAGACCTTCGATAAAGTTCGATCTCTTGATTTACCTCGAACAATTCCTTGAGTGTTCGTACGATGCTCCAAGTATCCGGTACTTAAATGTACTATCTCAGCAAATCTGGAAACATCGATACCAAAATATTGGATTTCACCTTAGGGTTATCATCCTTCCATCTATTAAAAGTTTCCCGCTCTTCTGGAGTGGAGTCAGGATCGATTTCAACAGGAAATGGATTGACAGTGATATAAGTCAACTTTTCAAATTCTAAGACAAGGCGTATGTTCATTTCCCATTCGAAATAGTTCTCGGCTCCTTTTAGTTTATTGGTATCCAAAAGTCTCATCAATGGATTAGCGGCAACCATCTACAAGACAATATTTTAAATAGTAGCATAACAGTTTTCATTTCAAAATAATTTCACTAATTGATTATGGAATTTTAAATCTATTAGCGTCCTTCCACTACTTTACGTAATTTTATAATCTCTCTTAACAGAAAAATAGAAATTTGACTATGAAAATTTTATAGCGGGAAATGGATCTCATGATATTTACTCCAGCCTCACACTAATGATGATATTAGCCTTTATAAACTCATTAGGTAGACCTTCAAGGTCAATCCCTTAATGTGACTCCTAGTTTGGTCCTAAACCATTTCTTATCCTCACATTAATGACGATATTGGATTAAGACGTGTTCTAGGTTTATATTTGTCAATGTGCACTAATGAGCTCTGTATGTACACCCTCACAGTAATGACGATATTGGGTGACTGCGTTAACTCATCACGCTAGATCTAATGTTTTACCGCAGCGACCTAAGTTCTGAGCACTTATACCCTTACACTAATGATGATATTGGATATAAGTAGTAAGAATTTATCCATATCCGTATTGACAAGACAGACCTTCCAATAATGCTCCAACATTACTAATACTATTACTTAAAATAAAGTAATCACCTAATCACATGAGATTTATAACAATCAAGTCACTAATTTAATTAGGTCAAAATTTTAATTTAAAACATGTTTTACATATCCAATATGTCTTATGCATAATTAAATTAAAATACAGAGGTATAGATTCAAATACATGTCTAATATGCAATATTTATTGTGTGGTTAAGTCTTGATATTGATACCATTCTATTGGGGCGGATGTGGAACCCCAAGGGTTGGATTGGTATCTTACGTAGCGGAAATAAGTCTAACCCATGGATATCAAGCATGGGTATGATTTTAAATAATTTAATGAAATATTATATTTCATTTCGAGTGTATAGGAAAAAATCGGGGCTGAATCGGAGTCCGGAAACTCAAAAACGGAGAAAAATAAAATTCAGCACGCTTAGCGCTATAGTGCGTGCACGCACAGTACGCGCTACAATGTGCACTCGCATTGTAGCACCAAGCTTAAAGACTTTCATTTTTTTTTTTTTTTTCTAATGCATTTAAACACTATCTTAAGCTCTCTCGAAACAAAGAGCTGAAGGCAATATGGTTTTTAACCCTAATATCTTCCGAACTTTCCTAAACACTATTAAAACACCAAAAATTAATTTTAACATCAAAAATAATATCAACACATGTTATAGAATAAAAATCAAAATTTTTCAAAATATCAAATATTTTTACAAAAACATAAATTTATTCTAAATATGCACTTGCGTAAATTTTGAATCCAAAACACAAACCAAATTAGAATCCCACAATGAACTGACTCGTGAATAATTCTAGGCCACCCAAAAATGGTCAAGTGATTCTAGAATGGTAGCCTTAGCTCTAAGCTATTATCTAGAGTTCCAAACTCTAATTTTATGTCTATGTCTAACATAAATATTTTGACCCAATTACAAGCATATTGTGTTTATACTTCCAAAGCATCCTAACACAATTATTTAGCCTAATTTCAACATTATGTATCTAATACATGATTCAACATTATATGTCTCACTAATGAAAAATATAGTTTTTGGAGAAGATCAAACTTACCTCGTAAGGTTGATTCAAAGATTCAATTTACATCTCCTTGTTGAAATGTTTAGAGAACTTCCAAGGATTAACAATCTTGATTCCAATGCTAGCAAGCTTCACCCCAAGATCAAATTTTTATTTCTCCTAGATGAAATGTTGTAGAGACCTCAAAAAGCTTCTCTAAACACTTCTCTAACTTATGCTAATTTCTCTAATTCTTGCTTGTATTTAGCTTTCTCAAGTTTTTACTTTGCTTAATTAAAACCTTCCTAAAGCTTGCTATTTATAGCAAAACTTAGGTAATTTTTAATTAATAAAAGTTGTAATCAACTTTTATGTGGGCTTAATCTAATTTGTCAAAATATGTATAATTAGGTGTGACTAATCTCCATTGTCTACTACTTTGATTTAATCCAATTAATTCAAGACAAGGATTAGGAAATGAATTAGTTCAATGTTTATCACTTTGATTTAATCCAATTAAATCAAGCCAAAACCACATATTATTACATACTTATAATTACTATAATATTCTCAAATGGTAGAGATAATTATGATTTTACAATTAAGCGATTATGTAATTACTGAATTAATCTAATTAATCCAATTAGGTCAAAGTAAATAATCAATGTTATCCAATAACACTTGATTATCTTGGTTGATAATTATAATATTGAATATTATCTTTTATCAAAATTGATCGTCTACCCAAGTGCTCAACGAGCACTTCATATTGTGACTCTCTAAGTTCAGACACGTTCGTCATATAAGTCTAGCTAATATGTACGCAATTCGGCCACCTCCGAATTCGAGAAGAACACGAATGACCTTTCTGAACTATACAGGTCGAGGTCATCACATATGTTCAACAATCCTTCTGTCGTAGGTTATCCGAGTTGTGCTTAGGAAACATAGAATACACCGTCAAGTTTTAGTGACGCACATCTCATGTCGACATGTCCATGATTCTTTACAACTGATGTGATCCACCCTAGGTGATCGACTTTGGCCAAAGCTTTAAGAATCGTGACTTTACTCAAATGGATACCTGAACCTCTTATGGTACATATACGGGCCGACAGATCCTATCTTACTTCGCACTTGATTACTGACTGCATCGGTCTACACCATAAGCATGGAAAAAGACGATGAATTTTACCCTATGTGATTGACTTTGGCCAAAGATTTAAGGAAGTAGATGCTCAGGAAATAGCGGTGTCAGATCTTAACTGTTCAGGATCCTGTATTTGTATTATCCTGATTTGGAAAACACCATAAGCATGGAAGAAGACGATGAATTCCAATACCTCATAATTTTCATTCAATGTTGCCAAAATTGGGAAAAAAAAATTATTTTCTCTTGCAAGAAAAATTTCTGACTTTACCTTATAATCACAAAATCCATTCCATGGAAAAACTCAAAGGAAAAGAGTATTGGAAGTATCATAACTCTTACAATAATCAAAATAACTCTTTTTGGGGTTTTAAAGTGTAGCGGAGGACATAATCAACAAATGAGTTCTAAAGTTTCCTGAGAAGAAGGATCCATGTTGGTTGATGAAGACCATTTTCCTATAGTGGCCAATATAAATACTACCACTTTATATTTACGGGAGATGTTGAATTTGAAGAGGAAACAAAAGATTAAGAACACATAAATTTGTCCATGAAGATTAATCCACAATGTTTGAGTTCCTACGAAGTACTTGGTGCATGAAGATAAAACATGATGGAGCTGAAGGAAGAAGCACACAACCAAAACTTGATTTCCTCCAAGAACCAAGCCACCTAATGTTTTTCCTTTCCAGAGGAGAACAATCGAGATTTGTAACCCCTCCAAGGGTCTGGCCAAGTAATCAATGGCACATGATGGAGCACAAGACATTCCTTAAAAACTATCCCGAAAACAGAAGAGAATACTCATACACCAAAGGGCTGCTCTAAAGAGGAAGATTGAGTTAGCGTAAAAGCATGTGAAGGGAAAGTCAAAATTTTGCAGGAATTCTAGTGAGGATCAGGAGTGGTAGGGAGATGGAATGATTTGTTGGAGTTAGAGATTACATGAAGTAATTTCATGGTCGAAGGGATTCAGAGGAGATGAAAAGGCATATCAAACATCTATACATTAAAGCCCATGTAAATGGAAGACCATTATCCTGGGTACTCGTTGACAATGGGTCAGTATTGAATGTAATGTCTTACATGATGTTATTGACATTGGGAGATTTAGAGGATGACCTAATTTCGACAGAGATTTATATGGCAGCTTTAAGAGGAGAGGTAACCAGAACACTTGGGGTGTTGCCAGTAGAACTTACTATTATGAGTAAGCTTCTATGTCTGCGTTTTATAGTGAATTCCTCTGCAAGTTATCAAGCTCTCATTGGAAGGGATTTGATTCATGCCAACTGGTGTGTGCCATCCTCCTTGCACCATTTCCTATTTCTTTGGAAAAGAGACGAAATGGAAGTAGTATGGGCAGAGGATAAGCCTTTTCGACGACATACTAACTCAACAGAGGCCTTGTATTATGAAGAGGATTTGAGTAATGTTCGATTTATTGGGAAGAATGCATTTGGAGGACTAAGAGGCATGACAGTCAGTAAACGGGAAGCTAGCAGAAATCAGCTCAAAACCCTCATGAAGTCATATGCTTTTGTGCCTTTGAGGCCAAAGGAGAAGTCTATCATCAAAAAGGTTGATGACTAACTTTTCTAAAGAGTAATATGCGACAATATCAAAGCATGTGTGTAGCATGTTCCGGACAAGATAATAATGGAGGAAGTTCAGAAGGCTCACATAGTATAAGTAATTTTTGAGGAGCAATCAGAGGAAGAAAAGGAGGAAATCCAATTATATGAATTAGATTATGCTCCTCTAAAGATGGAGGATAGTAAATGTGAAGTCTTAGATCCTTAGAAAGAAATTAACCTTGGGAGACTAGAAAATCCGAGAGTCGTTTATGTCAGTGAACTCCATGATGACTTTAAAAATAAAATTGTTGAAGTTTTGTAGGAATCTAAGGATTGCTTCGCTTGGGATTACGAGAAAAAGGCATGCCTTAGCAGGAGTCCTTGTTGAACACCATCTCCCAATCAAATCAGACTTCCTTCCACGCTACCAGCCATGTATTTCTCTCTACCAAAACACTGAGCCATCATCCCCCGCTGAAGAATGGTTGTGTCTGGAAGACTCAACCAAATAAGAGCTCTAACAGGGGATACATGCAACTCATTACTCCCCATGGTAACAATAATTTTATTTCTTCAATCAAACCAATAAATTCATAATGCAATAAGTTTTTTCAATTTAGGTATTAATTTGTGTACTGGGTAACCCTTTTCGATTTTTTTTTGATCTAACATGCTAAATTTTGAACTGGATACTTTTCAATTTGTTATTTGTAAGAATATATTTGAGTTTGAACTTACTGTGAATAATTGTCGTAATAATTTGAGCTAATGATGCAACAAGTTTCATCTTCTCAAGGAATATCTCTTCGCTCTAGGAGTTCACCTAATCAATGATTGTTCCTTACAGATGATGTCTAAAGATAAAATTGTTGTCCAATTTAGTGTCATCAAACAGTAATATAACTTGCAAACAAACAGTTCAAACAACAAAAGTAGATCTAGATGCATGAAACCCTAAAACCAGAAAACCTTTAAAACAAACCAGAAAATGAAGATTACAGAATTTTCCAAGTCGAGATGATCTATGTCCTTAAGAACTTATTGGCCCGTCACAAGTGCTCTGCGGTTTCGTATTGCCAACGTTCTCCCAGGATAACTTGGATGCTACTTGTACAAGGAGCACTCCTTCACAAGTTTATGAAATAGGAAGATGTTGTAACTCTCTCTCAAAAAACAAAGGAAAACAAATGTCTCTTTTCGCAAATTCGGATATGTTTTCTCTGTCTCTATTTTGGATATCAAGCCTTCTTATATAAGGCATGGAAGGGTGCCAATAGGGCACCCTTTGGGATGGGGTGCAACCCCCCAAAGGGTTGTACCCCTCACAAGCACCCAATCCAATCCAAAAGACAGAATTACCCTTAATGAAATATTTTGAAGAATTTCCTACAATCCCCCACAATTCTTCAAATATTCATGGAGACACTTGAGAGAGTTACCATGAACTAAAGCTGCATCGAAATAGGTAGCTTTCGCCTTGAACCTTTCCTAGTGAGTGACAATCAGATTTACTTGGTAAACCAGTGACCCATAGTCTTGAACTGTTCTGCCGTTGGTGTAAATCAAGACAATCTCCAACACACAGCTTTAATTCGACCATTTTCCCGTTCTACGGTTGTGTTCATTTTGGCCCTGAACAACGGTCCTGGATTCATCAAGCACTTTAAGGTAACCCGCCTTTAAAGGTTCACATGGAAGCGGCCTCACTTCTTACTTGAAATAGGTGATCTGCTATGAAGATGTAATCTGTCTTTACCCCCATTATGACTCATCTCCTAATATAGTGATCATTAAAAGCCTTAGCTTATCCTAACCAATGACAGACAGCACTCAGCGTCATTATCGGAATGGGAAAGAGTACGAAACTCTTCAGTGCTTGTTTTGAATTGCACAAAGTTTCTGTTGTCCCTTTTGAACCTAGATCTTGGGATCTCCAGTCAACTAGGTTGGGTTTCCACATTGACAATTCTTAGATTATAGGCTTCAAGCCCATTCCCCTCGATGACTTCCCAACTTACTCTCGAGGTAAACCTTTAGTTAGTGGATCCGCTAGGTTTTCCTTCGACCTGACATAATCGATCGTTATTATGCCACTTGAGAGCAGTTGACGTATGGTATTATGTCTCCGACGTATGTGTCGAGACTTACCATTATACATTGTATTTTGGGCTCTCCCAATAGCCGATTGGCTGTCACAATGTATGCTTATTGCTGGCACCGGTTTGGGCCAACTAGGAATATCCTCCAGGAAGTTTCTAAGCCATTCTGCTTCTTCTCCACTGTTTTGTCTAACGCTATGAATTCTGATTCCATAGTAGACCGGGCAATACACGTTTGCCTCGAGGATTTCCATGACACGGCTGCATTACCAAGTGTGAAAACAAATCCACTCGTGGATTTGGAATCCACCGTATCAGATATCCAGTTAGCATCGCTGTAACCCTATAGTACAACAGGATATCTCTCGTAATGCAGCCCATATTTTGAAGTTTCTCTCAGATACCTCAAACCTCTTACTATGGCTTTCCAGTGGTTGTGTCCTGGATTGCTCGTATATCTGCTAAGCCGATTCACAGCTTGAGCGATATCAGGTCGTGTGCAATTCGTGAGATACATCAGACCTCCGATGATTCTCGAATACTCTAGTTGCGATATGCTTGAACCAATATTCTTTGATAAATGAAGAGTTAGGTCTACAAGGGTTCTAGCCACATTTAGATCCCCTTTGATATATTTATCGAGTATCTTCTCAATATAATGAGTCTGTGATAATATATATCCGTCTGATGTCCTAGAAATCTTTATTCCTAGGATCACATCAGCTATCCCCATATCTTTCATATCAAATCTGCTGGATAACACATTTTTGGTAGACTGAATCATTTCATGATTACTACCAATTATCAGCATATCGTCTACATAGAGACACACAATGACATATCCTTTCTGAGTTGATTTGGTGTACACACACTTATCACACTCATTGGTTTTGAACTCATTTGACAACATTTCTTTGTCAAATTTCTCATGCCATTGTTTCGGTGCTTGTTTTAATCCGTACAAGGATTTTACAAGTTTGCACACCTTCTGTTCTTGTCCAGGAACACTAAACCCTTCTGGTTTTCCATGTAAATCTCTTCATCCAATTCACTATTCAAGAATGCCGTCTTTACATCCATTTGATGTATTTCAAGACTAAATATAGCTGCTATGGCTATGAGCATTCTTATCGATGTGATGCGTCACTGGTGAATAGGTGTCAAAGTAATCAAGGCCTTCCTTTTGTCTATAACCTTTTATGACAAGTCTTGCCTTATACTTATCTATTGATCCATCCGTTTTCATCTTCCTTTTGAATATCCATTTGTAGCCCAGCGGCTTACAACCTGGCGGAAGATCAACCAACTCCCAAGTATGGTTCTGTAGGATCGAATCAATCTCACTGTTAATAGCCTCTTTCCAAAGAGGTGCCTCCGGAGAAGCCATAGCTTCTTTATAGCTTTGAGGCTCATTTTCTAACAAGTATGTCAGAAAATTAGGACCAAACGACTTAGACGTACTAGCTCTTTTGCTACGTCTAGGCTCGATTGTCTCAGGATTTACACGTTGATCTGATTCAAGTCAACCTGATCACTATCATTGACAGTGTCAGATATCCTTGTGAGAGACCCAGTTTAGTTATTAGTCTTTCCTTACAAGGAAAGTCTCTTCAAAAAACATCGCATTCCTTGACTCAATTATCATATTTAGATTGATGTCAGCAATCTCCGACTTATGTACCAAGAATCGATACGCACTACTGTTATGAGCATATCCAATGAATATACAGTCAACAGTTTTGGGTCCTATTCTAACCTTCTTAGGTTTAGGAACCATTACTTTGGCAAGACACCCCCACACTTTGAGGTATTTGTAGGAAGGTACGAAACCTTTCCACAATTCATATGGTGTCTTGTCTAGTCTTCTGTGAGGAAGCTTGTTCAGAACGTAGTTCGCGGAAAGCAAGGCTTCCCCCCACAAGTTCTGGGGTAGACCCGAACTTGTCAACATGGCATTCATCATTTCCTTCAACGTTTGGTTTTTGCGCTCTGCAATCCCGTTCTGTTGAGGAGAATAAGGAGCGGTGGTTTCATGAATAATTCCGTGCACAGAACAATATTCACACCGAATGGTGAAACGTATTCACCGCCTCTATCACTCCTGATTCTTTTGATTTTCTTGCCAAGTTGGTTTTCAACTTCGTTCTTATAGTGTACGAAGCTCTCAATTGCTTCAGCTTTGCTTCTCAGCAAGTACACATAACAGAATCTTGTGCTGTCATCGATAAAGTGACAAAGTACTTTTTACCGCCTCTTGTTTGCACATATTCATGTCACATACATCGGTATGTACAAGTTCTAGCGGTTCAGAACTACGTTCTATTGAATGAAATGATGTTCTATGCATTTTTGCTTCAACACATGCTTCACACTTATGTTGGCTATCAATTGCAAATTTAGGTACAAGGTCCATGTTAATTAATTTACACATGGTATCATAATTAACATGTCCTAACCTCCCATGCCATACATTTTGTGACACAATAATATAAGCAGACGAACTAGCTTTATTAATAGCACGGTTAACAGTCATTACATTTAGCTTGAAAATGCCCTTAGTTAGGTATCATTTTCCTACATACATATCATTCTTAGTCAATACAAACTTGTCAGAAACAAATACAAGCTTAAAACCAGCCTTACTAAGAAGAGAGCCCGAGACCAAGTTCTTCCGAATATCTGGAACGTGCAGTACATTCTTCAATGTTAGCTCCTTTCCGGATGTCATCTTCAGAACCACTGTGCCTTGTCCAACCACCTGAGAGGTAGACGAGTTTCCCATTGTCAGATGATCACCGCCATCGACCTTCTGGTACATAGAAAACATCTTACTGTCTGCACAGATATGACGAGTAGCCCCAGTGTCTACCCACCATTCTCTCGGATTCCCAACTATGTTGGCTTTGGTTACCACTGCTGATAGTTCCATCTCTGAGATATCATCAGTCAGCTACTCACCTTCAGTGACATGGGCCTCATTTTTCTTTTTCTTGCCATTGTCCTGAGACTTCTTGTTCCTGCAGTCCTTTGACATATGACCACTCTTTCCACAGTTGTAGCATTTTCCCTTGAACTTCTTGTTCCCAGAGTCAGCTCCACTGTTCTTTCTCTTTTGCTACCATTTACACACTTCAATGATGTTGGCCTTAGACTCCAGAGTCTTGTAGCTGGCCTTCTCGGACATCTTGTTGTCCTCATCGATTCTCAATCGAACACTGAGGTCTTCAAGGCTCATCTGCTTCTTTTTGTGTTTTAGATAGCTCCTGAAGTCCTTCCATGATGGATGCAACTTTTCAATTATGGCGGCAATTTGAAACGTCTCACAAAGTTTCATCCCCTCATCCAGTATTTCATGAATGATCAATTGCAGTTCACCCAACTGAGACATCACCATCCTTGAATCTACCATCTTGTAGTCCAGGAACCTACCCACGACAAATTTCTTTTGTCCGGCATCTTCAGTTTTATACTTCTTCGAGAGATTCCGAGAGAATCTTCGTAGAAGTCATGCCTTGGTACACATTGTACAGGGTATTGTCAAGACCACCCAAAAGGTAGTTCTTGCATAAGAAGTCTCCAGACATCCAAGTCTGTTCTCGCTCTTCCTTGGCCAATTCGGATTCACCCTCCACAGGACCCGGAGGATCTTTGATGAATTTAGCCAACTGGAGAGTTGTCAGGTAGAACAGCATCTTGCTCTGCCATTGTTTGAAATTTTCCCCACCAAATTTCTCTGGTTTTTTTCCGTGAGAGACCGGTACCGTGATTTTCTGCTAGCCATATGTAACTGGAAAATCAACAGGGTCAATTAGTCTACGAAAGACAAATTGCACAACGATCAACGAATGACCTTGTTCAAAGTGATATACGATAAATGTAGATATATATGTCAATCAAGATTGGATGGAATTACTTGTGTAAAATTACACTTTAAATTCTCAACCAATTATGCAACACACAATTAATTTCAAATTTATCACTATGTGAATGCTTGTGATAATTGAACAACTTAATAATAACTTAAATCTATACTACCAAGATTAATGTGTTTACAGTATATGATGAACCAAGTTAATATTAATTAAAGTTTGTACTTTTTGATACTTCAGGACAATTTCGTTAGTGTCACGTTCGTATCTACGTTCGAACGAGACTGTCCAGTGTGTGTGCATTCGTGTTGCGTTTGATAACGCGTTCGAACGGAATGATTCCAGAGAGTTCACGTTCGTGTAGCGTTCGAGAATGCGTTCGAACGGAATGATTCCAGAGAGTTCATGTTCGTGTAGCGTTCGAGAACGCGTTCGAACGGAATGATTCCAGAGAGTTCACATTCGAGTTGTGTTAAGGACGTGTTCGAACGTTCTAAGGAAAAAGGCTTGCGTTCGAGTTGCGTTTGAAGACGCGTTCGAACGTTCTTATGAAAATTCAAATTTTTGCCTTCGCGTTCGTCGGGAGTTCGAACGCCCTACGGGTTTTTCATGCACATTTCGTATTTTACAGAAAATAAACAAACCCTAACATGCGAATTACTATCTAATAACACTAGACCGATAAGTTCTTAAGATTGTTGTCCAATTAGTGTCATCAAACAGTAATATAACTTGCAAACAAACAGATCAAACAACAAATGTAGATCTAGATGCATGAAACCCTAAAACCAGAAAACCTTTAAAACAAACCAGAAAATGGAGATTACAGAATTTTCCAAGTCGAGATGATCTCTGTCCTTAAGAACTTATTGGCCCGTCCCAAGTGCTCTGCGGTTTCGTATTGCCAACGTTCTCCCAGGATAACTTGGATGCTACTTGTACAAGGAGCACTCCTTCACAAGTTTATGAACTAGGAAGATGTTGTAACTCTCTCTCAAAAAACAAAGGAAAACAAATGTCTCTTTTCACAAATTCGGATATGTTTTCTCTGTCTCTATTTTGGATATCAAGCCTTCTTATATAAGGCATGGAAGGGTGCCAATAGGGCACCCTTTGGGATGGGGTGCAACCCCCCAAAGGGTTGTACCCCTCACAAGCACCCAATCCAATCCAAAAGACAGAATTACCCTTAATGAAATATTTTGAAGAATTTCCTACAAAAAATTTGGACACATTAAACATATTTATGGATGATGTCTCTAGATAGTATTTTAGAGACGTTTTAAGTTTCCTTGTAATATTCCGAAATATTTGAGATATTTTTGAAAGGTTCTCGGATCGTAGTTTAGGTCTCAGAATAAATGATATTAGAGAATAAGAGTTTGAGTATTGAAAAATATATCGGGATATCTTGAAGTGGTATTTTAAAACTTTGGAAATTACGTGATTCGATAGGATCAGTCACTCGTATTTTTCAGATATTTTTATATGAGAAAATTTTGTTATTTTGGTTATAGAATTAGTATTCGCGCTCATAGAATATATATATATTTTGCTGGAATATTATTTAATTATTTTTACAGGATCTATATCAATATAAATCATTTTAATCAATAATACATAATTAAAAAATAATTAAAGAAACTTAAAATTAACATAAATATTAAAGTAATATTTCATATATCAAACCCCGTTAAACAAACCACTAATCTAAGAAAGTTAAACAAAAAATCAATAATTCATAAGTTCATACAATATGAAACCGTTAATTTAACAAACAAATTTAATCAATTAAAGTAAATGATACAACTATATGATGGATCGTATGTAGTTGCTCAATTAGATTCGCATTACATCTTGATCTTTTTATTATTAAACTGACAAACAAAAAAATGATTAAATGAGAATTATTATATATTCAAAAAAATATCACCAAAATTAATATGTGAAACATTATTTTAAGGACAAAATATATAACAAAAACAATAATCATACATATTGAAATTCTCAATATATAAAGTTAATAAGAAATTTTCCTTTCTATTTCTTGTCAAGGATTAAAAATTACTTCAGTAGACTTGAATAACTTTTTTTTTTTTTTTTGGAAACGATGGAACCCCGCCACCAAACCACCCATTCTGGGCCGCGGCGCAGGTAAAACCACTGGCTGTCCCAGGCTCTTACAAGAAGTGCACCCTCTGGATTCGAACCCAGAACCTCAAGGTGAGATCCTGAACCCTACACCACTAAGCCACATTAACATGAAGTGAATGATTTCAACATGACAAAGGTTTTTTCTCTCTAATATGCATTACAAGCCTAGTTAGGGATGGAGAAATTCGGACCCGGACCCAGATCTGGGAAAAATTATTCAAATCCGAATTCGGGTATACCGATGCGGGTCCGGGTATACCCGGATTCGGATTTGGGACCCGTATAAAAATAAATAAAAAAATTAAATTTATCAATTAATATCATGAAAAATCCTAAATTATTACAAACTGAAATTCATTAAAATATACAAAAACTGAAATTCAATAAAATATAATTAAAATTAATTGGATTCATAAAATATCCTAAATTATATTTATTTTTTTAATTTATTTTTTAAAATTTAACGGATCTGGATAAGTGAACCCAGGTCCGGACCCAGATCCGTACGGTTCTTTAAAATCAAGACCTGGATCCGCAAAGATATATTGCGAATCCGAATCCGTACACGGATCCTTCCGGATCCGAATAGATTTGCCATCTCTAAGCCTAGCGTTGAAGTGTTTTAAACATAAATTAAAATACCTTTCCATAATGTACCGGCCTCATATGCTATATTATTCATAGGAATTAAGTTTTAACAACACAAGAGTACCATGCCCAATTCCACTTGCATGTTAAATGCATTTTGCAAGACAATAAAATTATTAAAAAAGCTGGAAAATCACAACAGCAAAGGAATAATATAAAATAATATTGTAATATTTCGATAACATATTTAAATATATAAATCGAGCAATTTATTTTTTTGTAAATTTTTTTTTTTTGAGGGCATGAAACAAATATATGAATAAGATTTGGCTTTGTGGATATTGAAGTTGAAACAAAGGAGTAAATAGATTGGTTTAATCTATTATTGAAAAACTCATCACTTATCAAATAAATTTATTTGTAAGTTAAAAAATTTAATAGAAATTTACTGACTCTGTTTGCACAATTTTTCATCAATGAGCGTGTAAGGTTCAAATCTCTTGAGACAAAGTCCCAGCAAGAGGTGTTTGATTCAATGAATAAGCCTCCAAGGGGCACAAACACACAAATTACAATCTATGGATTACAAAGCTACGAAATAAAAATAAAAATGCTCATAATGAGTCTTCATTTTGTTCTTCCATTTTCCTCTTCCAAAACTTGAGCCTTCTTTTTATAATGGAGAGCCTTGTCAACCGTTTGAGCGGTTTTGCTTCCTTTCCCACGTTTCATGCTTGCACGTAACCGCTGGATCATGCATTCAACTGCTGAGTTGTGTGTGATAACTGCTAGAATGTGGGGAGCTACTATTTAACTGCTAGATCGTGGGGTTAACTGCAACGTGTCTGTTCGCACGATAATCGTCCTGATCGCTTTTCCCTTCGTCGTTCTTCGTCTGCTTTTCCTTTGGTCTTCCTAATTACTTTTCGTCCTTTTGACACATCCTTTCTTTTCACCCCTCATTGACTCGTTCGTCCTAGGGCGATTTTCTTCACCAATAATTGTCCCCCAAATTCGCCTTGATTGATTTAGGAAATGAAATTGAGGCGAATTTCTTAACTTGGGTAAAGTTAGGATGGTACCTATTGGCCGTATACTGGCTTTGTCCTGCTGGTCTTCGCCATTTCCCTTATCAGCACTTGCGGCCGTCGTTTACATTTCCTATGTGAACCCATCATTTCCCCCAATAAATGTGCGGCATTCCCAACACGTCTTATCGAAAAGGTCATCATGGGCCGTCTTTCGTGTCATTTCGATGTCAAATCATTTCAAACACGTCTTATAGTATTAGGCCGTTTGCACCCGTGTTTTGAGGAAATCTCAAGGGACTATCCCTTATTTGAATATCACCCATTGGACGATCCTGTCCCTAATGTGTAAGAACCAGATGACGAGCCTATTCGGCCAAAAAATGAGCCTATTCGGCCGGATGACAGGCCTCTTTGGCGTCATCTCAAACGAATTTATCCCTTAATGCGCATGTGGGCTGCTACGGGGTTTAGGGGAAGTTATAGGGATATAGATAGCCTGTTCAGTCTGGCCGAATTGGAATTATTGGAGGAGGCTCGGTCTCTGTACAAAGATGATGTCATTTGTCGTATTTATGAAGAGATTGAAGTCATTTATGTTTTTGACTCTTCCGATTCTGATTCTTCTACAGAGGCCCGTCCGTCAGGCATGCCGAGTGCTTCTCATTTTGATCATTCTGAAAAACCATCAACTCCTCGGGCGGTGTCCCCTGTTCTTCCGATGCAACAGACTCATTCTCATGAACGGCCATCATCCATAGTCCCTTCACCAGCATCCCCTCGGGCGTCGTCCCCTGTTCCTTCGCCTCCATCTCCTAGGCGAGAAGCTTCATCGCCACTTAGTGACATTCATATGGCAACCGTGGACGAGCCATCTAGTTCAAGTTTTAGGCTCGGGGTGTAAGTCTCTTTCCTTTCCTCTTTCTTTCATCGTTCTTTTGGTTCTCGTTTGCTAATTCTCTTTGTTCGCACATGTGTCCGATCTGTTACTGCAATCGGTCCAGGATATTTTGGACGACCTTGACCGACTAGCCTCTGCCCCGTCCCAACCTCCCTCATCTTCGACTCAAGCTACTACAAACTTGGAAGCCCTTCGGGAGGTTATTAAGCAATATGCTTCTATCACTACTATAGAGATCGGTCATGCCGTAATGCCAGAGAACATGCTCAAACTAGACAAGATCTCCTCTGATTTATAGCGACTGCTGGGTCTTCTTGTCTTGCCTGTACCGGTGGAAGACCGGCTTTTTCTTCAAGATCTGCAGAACGAAGTTACAGCCCTTATCCTTCGCTATCGAAATATACACAGTCAAAAGGTAGGGCTTCGTTCTTCCATGTCCAAATAAGAAAGGCTTCGTGATTCCCTTGACACTTTCCGCCAAACTATATGGGAAACTACGGATGAAATGGTGATCGAAGAGACGGTATTGCTGGAATTAGAACGACAGTTGCAAGATATCCAGCGTCTCATCGAGGAGAGTCGCATGAGGAGAGAAGCCAAAAGAAGGACCATTGCTTATCAAATAACAGAGGTGAACACTTTCATGGCTGAATATAAAGACTTGGCCCAAGTTGATTTTGAAAAGAGCATGAGTGATTTGGCGGCGGCTGATATAGAAATGCAGAAAGAGTGGCAACGGTTAAGGGAAATGTTCTCGGCCATGAAGGACTCGCCTGGGGATTTTCAACGGCCTTCCGCTAGTAGATAACTATGTATTCATGCACTGTTAGGATGTTACATTCGTCCTTCGTTTGTAATTCTTGGGACATTGTTGTCCGTCATTAATAAAATCATAATATTTATTTATTTGTTATTTATTTACTTGTTTGTTTGTTTCGTCTCGTCCTCATTCTTTACCCGAAGAATGTTACATTCGCCCGTTCCCATAACGAAGACATGTCTTTTTCAAGTATTTTCCGTTTATCGCTCTGACATGCATTCCTTCATTCAAACTCTTCAAATGATAGGCCCTGTTTGGTAATACGTTTTCCACCACGAATGGGCCTTCCCAATTAGGCGACCACTTACCGTATACATGGTTTTTGGCTCCTAATGGTAGTATAGTTTTCCATACTAACTCATTTTTTTCTAAATGATTCAGCCATGACTTTTCGATTATATCCCTTGGCCATCTTTGTCTTCTGTGCTTCCAAGCGATTGATGACATCGCACTTGACGTCATCAAATTCTAATAAATTTTGGATCATCGCTTCACTGTAATCTTCCCTTGTCAATTCTTTTTGTAACGCCACCCTAGTGGATTTAACATTGACTTCAACTGGTATTATGACCTCTTGACCATACACTAGTTGGAATGGCGTGACCGAGGTACCCGTTCGGGGTGACATCCTATAAGCCCATAGAGCTTGACTTAAACATTTGTCCCATTGTCTGACATTGTCCGTTATCATCTTTTGGATCAACCCTTTGAGGGTTTTGTTGGATGACTCTGCCTGACCATTTGACTGGGGGTAGTATGGAGTTGTGTTTACTAATTGGACCCCGTATTCGGCCAGAAGCTCTTAACTTTTCGCCATTCAGAGAGGTACCGTGATCCACCATCAATGTCTGAGGGATACCGAATCGATGGATAATATGCTCTTTTATGAACTTGATGATTTTCTCTTGAGAAATCTCTATTACCGGAATTTCTTCCACCCACTTGGTGAAGAAGTTTGTGGCGACGATGATGAAAATGTGTCTTTTGCTAGATGCGGGATAGATTTTTCCTATTAAATCAATCGTCCATCCCATAAATGGCCATGGCTTAATAACAGGGACCATTTCGGTCGCTGGTGCTCTTTGAATAGGCCCATACTTTTGACAAGCAACGCATCCCTTAGCGTACAATACGCATGATTCTCCCATTTTCGGCCAATAATATCCGCTCCTTATGATCAACCATCTCATCTTGATCCCGGCCTGGTGAACCCCACAGACCCCTTCATGTATTTCGGCCATAATGGTATTGGCTTCTGACGGTCCCACACATTTTAATAACAAACCATCTTGGCGTTTTATCTACGATACATCTCCCGATACCACAAAGTTCAAGGCTTTTAGCTTTATCTTTCGGTCTTTCCCATTTTCTAGTTGCTTTAAGAATTCTCTAATCTCTTTTCTCCAATAGTCCTCATTTTGATTTTGGATTTCAGTGGCCATGACGTCCATTACGTTCTTCCGTCTTACCAGGGCTGGTTTGGCCTCCTTTCTCTTGTATATGCCATATATGCTTGTCTGTTTATACCCTGAGGCTGCTTGGGCCAATTCATTGGCCATATCATTCTTCGCCATTGGGAGGTGTTCTAGTTCTATGAAATCAAATTGGCATAGCAGGTCTTTAGCTATTTCTGACAACGCCCTGACCGACAGACTTTGACACTTAAATGCCCCCGTCATTTATTGGATTACTAGTTGCGAATCTCTCTTGATGGACACATACTTTATTCTCATATCAAGGAGCATTTCCAACCCAAATATCAAGGCCTCATATTCGGCCTGATTGTTGGTGCAACATTCGTCCAACTTGATTATGAAACGGAATGGCTCTCCCAACGGACTGACCAAGACTATTCCCATTCATGCTCCTTTTGATGTGCTAGATCCATCAAACCATGGCTTTAAACTACACTCGTCTATTTCCATTCTCATTTCTTTAGTGGTGCTTAAACACATGTGATCAGCTAAGAAATCCGCAATGGCCTATTTTTTACGGCCTTTTGGGGTTCATGTCGTAAGTCGAATTCTGACAATGATAAAGACCAAAAACCAACTCTTTGATGCAAGATGGGACGAGAAAACATGTACTTTACTATATTGATTTTTGTAATTAAATACACAGTGGTCAGCCTAAGGTAGGCGCGTAATTTAGTACATGTGAAATACAAAGCCAAACACAACTTCTCCATTGGAGAATAATTACATTCATATTTCAAAAATTGTCTGCTGATATAATATAGGACTCTTTCGACATCTGTATTGTCGTTCTATGTGATCATTCCAGTTATGGATTTCTCTTCAGCGGATATGTACAACTTCATTGGCCGTCCTGGCACAGGGGGGTACCATCACCGGCGGCTGAGATAAATAATTCTTTAGGTTCTCGAAGGCTTTTTGATGTTCTTCGGTCCAGAAGAATTCGTCATTTTCCTTTAGCCTTAGCAGGGACGAGAAAACTTTAGTTTTTCCTGCACAATTAGAAATGAACCTTCTTAAGAAATTGACTTGCCCTAGGAATCTTTGCAACTCTTTTTTATTATGGGGTGGTTTGGCTTCAGTAATTGCTCGGGATTTATTGGCATCAATCTCAATTCATCGCTGGTGGACTAGAGAGCCCAAGAAATTCCCTGCGCAAACCCCGAAAGCGCATTTGGCTTTAACTTTAATTTGAATTTCCTCATTCGTTCAAAAGTCATTGTCAAATGGTTAAAATCCTCACCCACGATCATAGACTTTACCACTATGTCGTCTACATAAACCTCTACAAAATTACTGATCATGTCATGGAAAATTAGATTAATGGCCCGTTGGTAAGTGGCCCCGGCATTTTTTAGGCCGAATGACATTACCACTCACTCATAACATCCTAAAGACCCCGGGCATCTGAAATTCGTTTTATGGATATCATTTTTGGCTATGTAGATTTGGTTATATCCTGCGTACCCATCTATAAAAGAATACACTTGATATCCTACTGTGGAGTCCACTAAGGAATCTACTGTAGGCATTGAGTATTGGTCTTTTGGTGTTGCCAAGTTTAAATTCCTAAAATCTATACATATTCTTAACTTTTTATTCTTTTTCATGACAGGGATGATATTTGACAACCATTCTACATACCTGGTCGTTCTAATGAATTTCTCCTTCAAGTGGCGCTCGACTTCTTTTTTAATGTCAGGCATAACATTAGGTGCAAACCTCCAAGAGGGTTGCTTATATGGCCTGTGATTTGGCATAATTGGCAATCTATGCTTTACTAAAGTTTTATCTAAACCAGATATTTCATCGTAGTCCCAAGCAAAACAATCTTTATATTTTTGTAAAAGATGGATTAGTTTTTCGCGTACTTGGGCCTCTAGCTCCTTGCTGATGTAAGTGATGTGGCTGTCGTCCTCACTTCCCAGATTTACCTCGTCCAAAATGTCTTGCATCCTTGTAATGTTTGCCTTATGTCACCCATTCAGAGCGTATTCTTCTTCCTCCTTTGGTCGTTCGTTCCTGTCACTTCCTTCCATAAAAACATCCACCCTGCATGCCTCTCCTATTCTATCTTCCGTCTGATGTGTTAATAATTTCCCCCTCAAGTTCGAAATCGCGGCCTGAGCATCGGCTTCAACTTCATGTTCCGTTATATAGGCCATTAAGCTGGCCCTAGTGGCCGCAGGCGCGGCTTGTTCTTTACTCTGTTCGCTCTTCTCCATTTGAATTATTGGTTTCATGGCCATGCGTTGGCCCTCCGAAGGCCACTATAGTTGGCCTTGTTTGTGCAAAGAATTCATTTAGCAGATTTGCGGTGGTGTACGGCTCGTCATTTTTGGCCACTATGGCTGAATCCCTGCTTCATTCAGTACTCTAGCTGGCCCGTAATTTCCTTTATACATAAAATATTCGGCCGAATTTATCTCTGCTGCGAAGGCCTATTGTCTGCGTATACTACTTTTACTTCATCTTTTTGATTCCAAAAAACCAGACATTGATGAAGGGCGAAAGAATGCATCGGCTACCGTGGATCCAATCTCGTCCCAAGAGCATGTATACGTGGTTGGCCCCATCCATAAAAAAAAATACTATTGTTCTAATAGTGCTTCCCACTTGTAAGTCTAGTGGGACAACTCATTTGGCTGTCGTTGCTCCTCCATCGAAACTTGTAAGCACCACTTCCGTAGGGATGAGATCATCCTCTAACTTTGCTAGTCATCCCAGCATCCTAACTGGGATGGCGGTGATGGCCGCTCCATTGTTGATTAACATCTTAGTGATGGGTATTCTGTTTACTTTTGCTTTCACATAAAGCGGTCGGAGATGCTTCGTCATTTGTCGTGGTGGTTTTGGAAGCATCACCTTCTCTGACATTCCTACTTCCATCGTTTGATCACCACTTGTATTTACTTGAGGTGGCTCATCCTCTTTGTTCCATTCGGAAGCTGGCAACGTGATCGGCATATCACAAGAGGCATTACTGGTTAACATCCTCTGTTTTTCTGGTCTGGTCACGACCCATTTTATTTTGGGCTTTCCGTATAGTACGAGGTATGGAGATCGCCCCAAGTCCTCTCCTAATGTTCATACTGCAGGATTTCTGGCTTCGTACAAATCTCTGAGAGGTCGATTTTGTGTTGTCCCCTTCTTCGTGCTTCGGTTCTGATATCTATTTCTTCCTATATATCGGTCAATTCCTCTTCCGAGGCCTATCTATCAGTTATCGCGAGTGTTGCGAACTCTATCTCGTCGTCGTCATAGACATCTTCACTCCTCCGAGAGGTCTCATTATTGCCCCTTGAACTTTTCGGACAACAGTTAATGATTAGCCACGACCGGAGGCATGCTGCCAAACTGAATAACAATGGAGGGTTCTTCTTCATTTCTCTCATCCCGTTTTTGTCGGTCGAATTTGGTACTCTCTTTACAGCTTGTATTGATCTCTTCTCTGCCACCACTATCCTTAATGCTCGCATCCGAATTTTTCCTCGCATGGATATTGATTGGAAGACTATGGTCAGTGGTAACTTTCACTTCACCTTGCTGGCGCATCATACGGCCATAATTCCTTTGGTGTCGTCTCAATTATGTCCTTGTCATTTCTGTTGGTGTCCTCTAAGGTTCCCAAGATCATTTATCAAGCAAGAAACAAGTATGAATACACAAGGAGAATGGCAGAATCATACTCACAATGAATGGATTGGATGCACTGAAGAACAAAACACTCCATTTCCTTCCTCTGTCAAGCTCGGCAAACTCACTGGTTTGGGCTCCATGGATTCGGTCATGGTGGGTATTTGGATTCCATCTTCATCTTCAAGCTCCAAGCTTCAACAATGGTGATTCCATGCTCATGAGATGGTTTCCCTATCACCTTGTATGCCTCCTAGAGTGTGCTAGCACCTTGATGTTTTGCCATAAATCATCATTTTCTTCCCTTGAACTCACGGTTTCAGTAGCAGAAAACAGAGAAGAAAAAAGGCGTGAGAGAGGAGCATTTTTTTGCTCCAAAACCGTATGCCAAGAGAGAGAAATGAAAAAGTGTAATAGGTTTTCTAATTTACAAAAATTAATTAACCATTTACCATTTTTCAATTTGTAAAAAGTTAAAGGTACAAGCCTTTTAACTTTCCAACCACTTCCATCACTCACATCACTCAATCAAATGACAACTTGTCACATCACTCAAAGTGACATTTGATTTGACGCTTGATGTGACTAACGATTTGACGCTTGATTTGACTTGCGTGCCACACTCGAATTCGAAATGCGAATGCGTTCGCAAACAATCTCGTGGGCTCGGGTTCGCTAATTCCAAATTAACGAATTTTCCGTTGCGACGTAATTAAATGATTATGCCTAGCGAAATCACTATTCACGTCGCTAACGAATTAATTCTAAATTAACTCGTTCGCCCGAATTAAAATCTAATTTTAATTCCGCGTCGAAATCCAATTTCTAATAATAATCAAATATATTATTTAATCGATTAATTCCAAATTAATCGTTATCTCTCTTTAATTGATATTTTATCCCAGATAAAATATCTCCGCAATTAATCCCAGATTAATTTTCTCTCTCATCTAATTAATCCAAGATTAATTAAGTGCGAGTCATACATCATCGGTGAATCTTCGGGAAGCGACCTATGAGATCCCTGGATATGTTGGCAGTAAATACGGTTGTCGGACGATCCGAACACGTAAGTACCTCGTACTACGTTTATACCGATTTACAAGACAATGTTGGATTCTAGCATAGCGCCATGCCTACCCAATTCTCCAGAAACATGCTTACAGGAATAAACGATCTATATCAGACGTAGTATACATGGTATTGTGTATGTCGATCCAGTATCGGATGATCACGTGCTAGGCCTGGGGCTGGAATTCTGTCTGCCCCGTACGAAGCACATGTCGGATGTCTGGTGACTAGTCTCTATAATCGGATAAACCTGACCTTGTCATTTTATCCCGATAGCTGCAGCATTTAAGAGAACCAGTCCCATATCCTATGTGACCATCATCTCCATATGACTGGAGTGATACTTCCTTCTTGACATCACACCCAACAGACTACGATTCTCAATATACCTAGCATAGGCGTACACAGAACCTGTTAAAGCCCTGGACGACCGCAACCAAAGTATATTGATTGTCGCAAGTATTAGCGGTGCAAGTATCAGGTTAAGACCAAATACACCTACCCTGATTTCGGACTTCCATAGACACATAGTCATACTACCAATGGAATTCCGAGGGGGTCTATCCAGAACGAAGCTGTTTCTCGTACTATCGGTAAAACAAAACCTACTATTACACTTGCATGAGTATCCTATACCCAAATATATGAGAACTATGCCGTTGTGCCCTCACAACGCGCACAAGTGCAATACTAGTCTTTTACGTATTTATCGATGTCCAATCTCGATAATACTCTGACTATGGATATTTAATGATTTATCCATCGTGGATTGATACTGTCTCATATCATTCTCAATCCAGGAACAAATCATAGGGACCTCCTATCATTTATATATCTTGGTGATCTAATCACAAATGATAAGAGAGCAATCTCCTTTGTCACATAGTTAATTTGTACAACAACACCGTGATCTGTACAAATAGTGACGCTATGGTCATAATTGTCCAACAATCTCCCACTTGGCCTATAGCCAGTCACTCGAGTGCTTGACACCCGAACTATGTACGGTTGGCTCAAACTGCTGAGAAAAGGCTTTCGTCAGCGGATTTGCATGATTATCATCTGATGCGATTAATTCGATCATCACATCGCCACGATGTATGATCCGAACGAATCAGATGAATAGTCGAAGTATTTATCTGGATCGTTGATGGGACCATTAATTCTTTAGCCTGTGCTGACGCCTAGCTCAGCTGCTAACAAAAATATATCTAATCTAATTAGATTTGTTATCGACCCAAATGGCTTCAATTGCTGCCTCAGCTGCAGCAATAACCCGCATTTGTTGTTTATACGGTAACAGTATCTTGTTTGGAAGATTTCCAGCTCATTGTTCCGTTATTCAAACTGTATAGTACCGTTTGCGACTTATAGTCGTTTAATCAGTTTAGGAAACTTGCAATAGTGATCCCAGTCACTTCAAGTTCTCCTTCTCCATAGACTAAAACAGTATCCATAGATCTCTAAGATACTAAAGGATATTCTTAATATCAATCCAGTGACTATCACTCGGATTGGCCTGTTTGTGAATCCATATGCTCAAAGCGTATGAGACACCAGGTTGCGTACATTTTTCAATGTACGGTTTCATGGAGAGTTTTCTCGAAAGCCAAGCTTTCACTGACTATTTTATGGGAATATCATTTCCAAGAAATGACATATTATATCATTATTTATAGGACATTTACTATCAATGCGCTCCCACTAACCCTCTTATATACACAAGAATCATTTTCGTTTTGAATTAAATCATAAACTATTATGATTACATCAAAACGATAATTCCAATAACCTAATACTTACTTTAATCCAAACATGGATCGAATAATCTGCAAATCTTGTTTGCTAGTTTTGGTACGACAAAACCGACAGGATGTTGTAAACATCCTCCAAAAGGTTTCCTTTTCAGGAAAGTGATTTTCCCGTTCAGCTGTCATATTTCATAAATGAAACATACAGCATTAGAAAGCATTATCCAAATGGATTTACCGTGGCAACAGGTAAAAGGTTGAATCGTAATCAACACAACGTTGATAACGATACCTTTTTGCTAAAAGCCTAGCTTTATACATTGGTATGTTGCCTTCCATGTATGTCTTCCTTGAAGACTTATATAGTACCAATAGGCACAATACCTTGCGGTACATCAACTAGTATCCAAACTTGTTGATATACATGGAATCCATTTCGGACTCATGACACTTTGTCATAATAGGGAGTCGATACCTTGTATCACTTCCTCATACGTAGTCAGTTGGTATACCTCAATAAGATTGACATCTTTATGAGGTGAGATCAGAAACCCATACCTCAGGTTGTTTTCTGACTCTCTCCGACCTACGCGGTTCTTGTGTATTCGATGATTAATGTTATAGTTTCATCGTTGATGAACTATTTATGTTCCATTAGGACTCGGTGCCTGGAATAGTATTACTCCGATTTTTCATCGAGTTTTACTATCCTCCCACTTACCACTGCATATCGGTATTCCTCTTAGGAAAACCGCATGGTGAGCAACAATCTAATTGTTCTCTAGTGAGATGTATGAGTACTATACTTTGGTATCCATAGGATAACCTACAATTGGCACTTATCCAATTTGGGTTCTAGTTTGGTATCATCCAAACATATGCCTAGCATACCAAATATTCAGGAATGTGAAACCCGGTTTCTTTCCTATTCATATCTAATATGAAATATGTCAAACAGATTTTATGGAACCTTATTCAAAATAAGTTCTGCACTGTTAAAGCTTATCCGTTGAAGGAAATAGTAGCTCAGAGCGACTCATGATTAACCTTATCATGTCCAATAAAATTTGGTTATTCAGTTCGGACACACCATCAAACTGACGTGTTCCGGGAGGAGTCCTCATTGAAAGAATAATATACTCTTTCATGTACATTAGAAACTTATTGCTTAAAAGTTTCTGATTTGTGTTTCAAAAGAGACACATAACCATAACGCGATGCCACATCCGTATAGGTCACGAAATATCCATATCCATCTCTAGCCTAGCTAGACATGGGCCCACTGTCTTCACTATGAATTAGGGCTTGCAGATTGATGACATTTACACTTTTACCAAGTAAAGGTGTTTTAGGCACTTTGCCCAATTAACTAGATTCGTAGACCTTATTTGATTAGAATCAAATTTTTCCTAGTACCCACTCTTCAAAAGTGTGGATATACGATTCTTGTTTTAGTTGTGTCCCAGACAACAATGCCACAAGTAAGTTTCATCTGATCAAATCAGTTTGAGCTATTTTTTTGTCACATTATATGTTTGAGATTTATTTATATTCAAAATATAAATGCTGTCATTCACATATAATGTGTTTATCTCAATATCATCTTTATATAATAAAACACTTTAGTATTCTAGAATATAAAGGTTCACCCGCAGCGGGTTATAACACTGATATAAAGATAATGTATCTAGTCAAACTAGTTACATTATAACAGTTTCCAATTTTAGGTACACACCCGAAGGTAGTTCCTAAACTTAAGTATCTACGGTTGAAACAGCGATTTTCGTCCCGTTTCCAATTCGCAGATAAATCTCTATTGAAGTCAGTATCCTGTTCAAAACAGATTCTGAACATCAATACATATATTTTATGTTCCACACTAGTATTTAAAATCTAATTTTAATACTAGTAGTGAACATAATGTTGACAAACATACTTGAAGTCGGAGCCTTGCTCATTTTCAATTCCTTCATGTCTGCTTTGTCCAAACGGCAGTCACGCTTCCGCGATCCCATTTGCCACAATTTAGGCAGACATTTTAGGATATGTCCTATATCTTCCCAGAAGATAATAATGATTTTGCCTTTGCCCTTTTTCACATTCCGGTAGCCTTTGGCCAAGCCTCGGGTTTCTAGAATATCGAAGTAAGGTGCGCCTTACGCTATTTGCCTAATTGCAAACTTTGACTTTATCTCCTTGAGAATGGTTACTAACTCTCGAAGAGTTATTTATTGCAATTTAGTACTTCTAAAATCTAAGATAGATTTATGAAGATCCTTCAATTTCATTATCATACTTTAAGGATCTAATCCTTAGTTCTGATTCAGAAATTAAGGAGTCTACTGCGACAAGCTTAATGGATTAAGCATTAAAGTTGTCATTACATAAATCTTCCAAAGATTATGCTCTACTATTTGCTTAACTCCGGGCTTAGGCCTAATATGTTATTTTATCAAATAAAGTAACTTATTAGTTTCCAGGACCATCCTGAAATTTTATTCCCAATTTTGAAAATTAAACCATTTAAATACATTTTCCCTAGGATTACGTTTTAAATGTCAATCTTTCAATTTTATCTTGATTTAATAGTCCAACTATTTAATCAACGATTTAGGTACTATTTATTATAATGATTACAATAGTCCAACTATTTAATCAACTATAATTTAATAGATTAAAATCAATTATATTGATTACTATAATCCAATTATAAAATCAATTATAAATGAATAGTTTGAATATAGTCCAACTATTTATTAAAACAACGATTTAAATATTAGTCCAACTAACATGTAATTTATTTGACGAATGATATTTGTTTTGAGCGCGTATGGCAAGTAATTAAACGAATATTGCAAATTCAATTCTTGCCTCCCACTATTTTTCGGCGAGCCTCTAACCCTCTGTCGAGTACTCGGGAAACCGTGTTTCCTAGCGGGCTAGGATCCCGTTAAATATCACACAATCTTGACTTTGGCCAACAAATTGTATGATAATTAACTAGGTAGATCTCTAAGATCAATTGGATCCAATCCAATTCCTAGATCCGGTAGGGGGACATCCAAGTCCGAAATATATATATTATATATGTCTATACATCCAATGTATTACCTAACCTTTTTCCTCTGAATCAACTAAGCCTTGGCTCTGGCACAACAAACTTAGTGATCCCAGTTAAGCGCGACCCATTGACCATGGAAAGCTTCATAATCAATGTCGATGGACAAGAAATGGTCTTGACTTTGGCCAACAAACCACAACTTGGACAAGACACCAATATGTAACAAAGCCTTCGTGATTCAAACACATCCTCGATGGACAAAGGCCTTGACTTTAGCCAACAAGCCAATGCCAGTCTCGGATCTTGAGTGAGAATCACTCAATGGAATGAAAGACGCTTAATATTATTTGAGGGTTTTTCGCGTGCATGCAAATTGACAACCAATTTATTATCTTTGTTAAGGTCTCATCATCATACACCCTTAAGCATGCATTCTAAACACATATAAAGCGCGTATAATAAAATAATAATGATATGCGGATGAATATTTTACACATTGATCCTAGATCAAATCTCTCCCCCCTTCTCTCTCTCCGCTAGCACATGTATCACTTCTACCCGTTACACTACACTTCTAAAGAAACCTCATTTACATTGAGGGGAATAGGTGAGAAGAGAATACAAAGAGTATGGAGGTGATAAGGCTGGACACGCAGGTCCAATTAATAAATCAAATTTATTACAACAATTTCTAAAATTGCCCCACCCATCTAATATCCATCCGATATACATTATTCATGCATCACAATCATGTATTCACACAAGCATGTTATCAAGAAATCTAATCCAATTAATTAATCTGATAATTAATGACCATCCAATGTTCAACAACGATTTGATTTTGCTCGAGTCAAACTCGTTTTGCGAATAAGTACTCAAAGTACGAATTCGAGAATTAAATTAAACTACATAATTAAATCCAATTCAATTTTTATTTAATACTAATTCGCTTATTTAATTCCAAATTAAATACTACACTTTATTAATAAACCTTTACGATTTAAATTCCAAATTTAATCGTTACGGGTCTCAAAGCCCGATAAATATCCAATATTAATTAAATTAAAGTCCAATGTGCTTTTAATTAATTTCTTGAGGCGTGGACTTTTGGTCAACTCGAGTCGAACCCAATAACCAAAATCCAATCCGGGAGTTACCCCATAAGCCCAGAAATCATTTTAGGCCCAATTATTAAACTTTAAAGGTCCATTAAGTCGCATTTGGGCTTTATGGAGGCGATTTTGGGCCCAATTGGATCCAATCCATTTGCCTAAACCTAACTTGGTACAACCAAGCCCAATAAACCCAATAACAACATAACAAGCCCAATTTCTAAAATTGGCCCAAAATAATTAAATTACAAAATCCAATTTCACAATTTAATTATCCAAAAGTGTATTACATAATTAATTACCCAATTCAATATTTCCAAAACACCAATTAGCCCAATTAATCATGTTCATTTTCTTCATCACATGTCCAACACATTTTGATTAAAATCAAACCCATATACCATGCTACATGTCTCGGCCAAAGGGGAAATTTATGCCCAAATCAAATTCAATCCAATTAAATTCAATTCAACATTAAATCAATATCCCCAAATGATTTCCAACACATCCAATGATCAAAAATTAAAAAATCCAAGACATTATGGTTCATTGTATTTTCGGCCAACACAATGTAATTGGGGAAATTGTGTCCAATTCAAAATTCATCAAATTGACAATGCATAACACCATGTTATCATCAATTAAGTATACTCAAACATTGAATTTCATCCAAATATGCTCAAATCAAAAAGCCCCAAATTTTACCCTAATTCATGTTTCATGCTCAAATGGCTCAAGATACCATTGTTGGTGTCCTCTAAGGTTCCCAAGATCATTATCAAGCAAGAAACAAGTATGAATACACAAAGGAGAATGGCGAAATCATACTCACAATGAATGGATTGGATGCACCGAAGAACAAAACTCCATTTCCTTCCTCTGTCAAGCTCGGCAAACTCACTGGTTTAGGCTCCATGGATTCGGTCATGGTGGGTATTTGGATTCCATCTTCATCTTCAAGCTCCAAGTTTCAACAATGGTGATTCCATGCTCATGAGATGGTTTCCCTATCACCTTGTATGCCTCATAGAGTGTGCTAGCACCTTGATGATTTGCCACAAATCATCATTTTCTTCCCTTGAACTCACGGTTTCAGCAGCAGAAAACAGAGAAGAAAAATGGCATGATAGAGGAGCATTTTTGCTCCAAAACCGTATGCCAAGAGAGAGAATGAAAAAGTGTAATAGGTTTTCTAATTACAAAATTAATTAACCATTTACCATTTTTCAATTTGCAAAAAAGTCAAAGGTACAAGCCTTTTAACTTTCCAACCACTTCCATAACTCACATCACTCAATCAAGTGACAACTTGTCACATCACTCAAAGTGACATTTGATTTGACGCTTGATGTGACTAATTATTTGACGCTTGATTTGACTTGCGTGCCGCACTCGAATTCGAAATGCGAATGCGTTCGCAAACAATCTCGTGGGCTCGGGTTCGCTAATTCCAAATTAACGAATTTTCCGTTGCGACGTAATTAAATGATTATGCCTAGCAAAATCACTATTCACGTCGCCAACGAATTAATTCTAAATTAACTCGTTCGCCCGAATTAAAATCTAATTTTAATTCCGCGTCGAAATCCAATTTCTAATAATATATCAAATATATTATTAATCGATTAATTCCAAATTAATCGTTATCTCTCTTTAATTGATATTTTATCCCAGATAAAATATCTCCGCAATTAATCCCAGATTAATTTTCTCTCTCATCTAATTAATCCCAGATTAATTAAAATGCAAGTCATATGTCATCGGTGAATCTTCGGGAAGCGACCCATGAGATCCCCGGATTAGTTGGCAGTAAATACGGTTGTCGGACTATCCGAACACGTAAGTACCTCGTACTACGTTTATACCGATTTACAAGACAAGGTTGGCTTCTAGCAAAGCGCCATGCCTACCCAATTTTCTAGAAACATGCTTACAGGAATAAGCGATCTATATCAGGCGTAGTATATTTGGTATTATGTATGTCGATCCAGTATCGGATGATCACGTGCTAAGCCTGGGGCTGGAATTGTGTCTGCCCCGTACGAAGCACATGTCGGATGTCTGGTGACTAGTCTCTATAATCGGATAAACCTGACATTGTCATTTTATCCCGATAGCTGCAGCATTTAAGAGAACCAGTCCCGTATCCTACGTGACCATCATCTCCATATGACTGGAGTGATACTTCCTTCTTGACATCACACCCAACACACTACGATTCTCAATATACCCAGCATAGGCGTACACAGAACCTGTTAAAGCCCTGGACGACCGAAACCAAAGTATATTGATTGTCGCAAGTATTAGCGGTGCAAGTCTCAGGTTAAGACCAAATACACCTACCCTGATTTCGGACTTCCATAGACACATAGTCATACTACCTATGGAATTCTGAGGGGGTCTATCTAGAGCGAAGCTGTTTCCCATACCATCGGTAAAACACAACCTCCTATTACACTTGCATGAGTATCATATACCCAAATATATGAGAACTATGTTGTTGTGCCCTCACAACGCGCACAAGTGCAATACTAATCTTTTACGTATTTATCGATGTCCAATCTCGATAATACTCTGACTAGAGATATTTAATGATTTATCCTTCGTGGATTGATACTGTCTCATATCATTCTCAATCCAGGAACAAATCATAGGGACCTCCTATCATTTATATATCTTGGTGATCTAATCACAAATGTTAAGAGAGTAATCTCATTTGTAACATAATTAATTTGTATAACAACACCGTGATCAGTACAAATAGTGACGCTATGGGTCATAATTGTCCTACAATTTCATCTATAGGAGGATAGTTCTTCCATGGCAGATGGTATGAATATGGTCAATGGTACGAATGCCATACGTTGGGCCGATGAATTTTCGGCCTAAATGCCCTTATATTTTGGATGAAGTCTGAATGTTCTCCATAAAACCTTGGTGCGAAGGTTCTCGGATGCCATGCTACTGGCTTCTTCTTCGATGGCCTCTCACAGGTATCTTCCAGTTCTTTCATCCACTCTATACTGTTTTGGCAACGTGCATACAAATTTTGTGGAACCCTCCTTTATTGGGACGCCTCGATCCTTTCAAGAGCACTTGGACGATGACCGTCCTGATCCTCATCTAGAACCAGCTTGAATTTTGTCAAATTCATTTTGGTGAGGTCAGAGTTGATCATATTCAATTCCAACGGCTTTGGAAATGGATTGTCGTCCACTGCCATCTTTTTCTCGAACTTTATTCCCCCAGATTCTATGGCGTCCTGCAAAATATTAGGAAAAATAAGGCAATTGTTAGTTGAATGAGACCATGCATTATGTCACTTACAGTACTTTTTGTCACCGATTTGTTCAGGGCTTGGCAATTTGTGGCGGTCACTCAACCTAATTTGCTTATCTTTATATAATTGATCGAATATGGCATCGACTTTCGAGATGTCAAAAGAGAAATTCCTACTCTTTCTGTCATTCTCTATTTTGGCCTGGGGTTCAGCCCACGTCTTGCAGACGTATGACTTCCCTTTAACTAGTTCGGCCAAACATAAGTCAGCCGATTTGATGTCCACTTCGCCTATTTCATAGTTAGGACTCCTGTAATAGGTTCCCTTGCTAGAATTCTTCATATTTTCTTCCTTCCTTAATAACCGTTCATAGCGCACTACACTAGTGGTGAGTTGGGGGAGGTCCCAGAATTCTCGATCTTGAAATTTCTTTTTTTGATCGAAATTAAGACAGCTTTGAGCGATTCTCACAAACTCCTTTTCTGCTAAAGGCATGTAGCATCGGCCTCGAGCCGCTTTGAACCTTTGTAAGAACGTTTCGGCCCATTCTCCTGGCAGTTGTCTCAAATTTGCCAAGTCGGCCAAGGCCACTTCAGATTCGGCCTTATAGAATTGTGCATGGAACAACTGTTCCATTTGGTGCTAACTTTCTGCCGAACTGGGCGGCAGGCTGACATACCAGGAAAAAGCTACTCCTGACAACGAGCCGTGAAATAATCTCAACTTATGGAAATCGTTTGTCTCCCCACACTGAATGGTAAATCGTCCTATGTGTTCTATTGTTGAAACTTCCCTAGACCCTGTAAACAGAGAAAATTCTGGTATTTTGTAGTTCCTAGGCCACGGATACGCTACATCAATCCAATCTGGATACGGCTTTTGATATCTCAGCCGAATCGGCCTCACTCCTAAATCGAATTGATTCTGAAGAATCTCGGTCATCTGTTCTCTCAACATATCATTGCCATTGAATGATATCGCTACAGGTGGTGGTTGTGGTCCTCTCAAAAATGGGACATAGTCATGACCTTGCCTTTGTGAACCTTGGGGCAATACTACTTCATGTTGTACTATGTTTGGCCCTAAGTATGGGCCATTGCCTCCAAGACTTAATCCCTATCGGGCTATCGTATGGGCAGTAACCCCTTGTAGAGGACCATTGCCTAGACCAGCCTCCTGACTGCTTGGTGTAGGAAGAGGTGTAGTCCATGGTGGGGCTGTCCCCCCTTAACACATTTGGCCATCAACTCATTCAATGAGCTCAGGTGTTTGGCCATATTTTCGTAATGTGAATTACTAGCCGAAGCAAACTTATCTATAATGTGAGCGTTTTGAAGCCTAACCTGTTCGACAACATCCTGGGTGAACTCACCGAACAGGGCGCGAATCGCGTTGGGGATGAATTCTCGCATAGTGTCATATCGGCTTGCTTCTACTAAACCCTCAAAATGGCCTACTACAGCTGGAACGTGGGGCTGGTTGGTTTGCTCCAGTCCCCCTTCCTCTGTACTCGAGCCAGTCTGAGTGTTTCTTTTCGGAGGGATCTCCACTTCTTACACCAATTCTCCCACTGTGGTCGCCAAAAATTATTTGCACAATTTTCGTCAATGAGCGTGTAAGGTTCAAACCTCATGAGATAAAGTCTCAGCAAGGGGTGTTTGATTCAGTGAATAAGCCTCCAAGGGGCACAAGCACACAAATTACAATTTTTGGATTACAAAGCTACGAAATAAAAATAAAAATGCTCATAATGAGTCTTCATTTTGTTCTTCCTTTTTCCTCTTCCAAAATTTGGGCCTTTTATAATGGAGAGCCTTGTCAACCGTTTGAGCAGTTTTGCTTCCTTTCCCACGTTTCATGCTTGCACGTAACCGCTGGATCATGCATTCGACTGCTGAGTTGTGTGTGATAACTGCCAGAATGTGGGGAGCCGCTATCTAACAGCTAGATCGTGGGGTTAACTACAACGTGTCTGTTCGCACGATAATCATCCTGATCGTTTTTCTCTTCGTCGTTCTTCGTCTGCTTTTCCTTTGGTCGTCCTAATTGCTTTTTATCCTTTTGACACGTCCTTTCTTTTCGCCCCTCATTGACTCGTTCGTCCTAGGGCGATTTTCTTCACTAATAGACTCATATATTTATAGTAATGAATGTGAAATGACCCATTTGCATAGGTGGACATCCCCTAGATTAAGGGAGTTGATGTGGACAAGAGGATAAGCTAAATAAAAAGTAAACAAAATCTGCTTGGAAAGGAAATCCGAAGCTACAAGTAAAATATGGAATTGAAGACTATTTAATTAGTTTGATCTAGTATTAGTAAACCCTTAATAGATTAAAATGATTTCTTTATTAGTAAACCCTTAATATGTTAAATTAATTTCTTTGTTTGTTAAAAAATTTAAAAGTAAAAAAATAATGACCAATAACAATGAATGTTGAAAGAACCACTTACATTGGTGGACATCTTCAAAATAAGGGGGTTGACTTGGACATACTAATTTTTCGATGGAGATTTTTCGCTTTTATATAGTAATATGTGTCATGTGTGTGTGTGTAAAATTTAAGGAAATTTTGTGAGAGAAATTAATGATTAGTTAACAATTTGTGAGAGTAATTATTCATGTTGATAGCATGTGTACTAACCGTTTAACGGTCTTAAAATATAAATAAATAAAAAAACAATAATTTTTCTTATTAATCATGTTTAATAAGTGCTTATGGAATGTTGTAAATACCATAAAAAAATAGGGAAAAAAGCTAAAAGTAATAGAGATTGGATAAAGAGATTTTACAATAATTAATTAATTGAGGAATATTTTTAAAGCTTTTATGCAAGTAGATTGAATGTTTTTAATGAGTGGAATATATAGTTATAGAATCTATCTTTTGAATTTATTCATTTCTATAATATTTTTTTTTATATAAATACATAATAAAATAATGATTATTATCAATTTTAGGTCGACCCTGGGTTGATCTCCGGTCCGGCCTCTAACCTTTAATTCTCTACCTGTCACGGGTCGACAAGTCAAGTCGGGTTTTAAAAGATTACTAATTACCAATCCAAAACTAAATTAACAATATTGAAATAGTCTTAACAAATGGAGAAAAAAAATATTTAAAAAAAATCACATTTGGATTACGACTCTATTGTTTTTTTTTTTTTTTGGAGAAAAAATTCATTTAAAAAAAATCACATTTCGAATTATGATTTTTTTTTTTTTTGAAATATAAAATTCATTCATAAGTAAAACACTATAAGAATGTAAATACACTACCATATAACAACAGTACTTAGGAAAAAAGCTTAAGATAAACTAGTGAGGACACACCCTTACAACATAAACTCTATGCACTTTATATTCCACATATTCAATCAAAACTCAAATTCATACATAAATCTATTGTGGTCCTAAAGTAATTACAAATTTATAAATTTCAAGACAGGAGTTGGTGAATATAAATTTCAAGACAAGAGTTGGTGAATATAAATTTTAAGATCAGAAGTGAAATAATATAGTACACAAAGAAAACCTAGATCCGGAGATTCCCGAATAGGTCAACCTTTCAAACTGCTGCTGAATCCATAGGCATGCAAGAGACAACCCGACGAACTGAAACATCTTAGTAGCCAGGGGGAAAGAAAGCAAAAGCGATTCCGGTAGTAGCGGCGAGTGAAATTGGAGCAGCCTAAACCGTGAAAACAGGGTTGGGGAGAGCAATACAAGCGTCATGCTGCTAGGCGAAGTGGTGGAGTGTTCCACCCTAGATGACAATAGTCCAATTGCCGAAAACATCACTAGCTTATGCTCTTACCTGACCATTACAACATCAAAACAAATTCATTACAAATTAATCAACACTCTATAATTATAAAATGTTCTTCTTCCATTTTCAAATCTACCGATGAAGTCCCGAAAATCATCTATCTATTGTTGTAACACTTTATATGCCTATATAAAGATAGAAAGTCATACAAAATCACAAAAACCAACATAGAATGAAATGTAGTTGGACAAAATAACCATCATACCAGTGGAAACCTAGATCCAAATATCGGGTAAGAAAATGAGGCATAAAAATAAAATAAGGAAAAATAAAATCTGAGGAGGGGGTTGAAGAAGATTGATGGAGGAAGCGAGTTTGGGGATTGAATGGATTTGGAACTTATCAAGAAAATAGAAAAATAAATGGTGATAGGGAACCCACAATTTTTTGACATACGGCAGGGAAGAAGGAAAACAATATTTAGGGTTTGGTTGCAAAAAAGTGTCGGATATGATTAAATCTCAAACCTTGTATATTGATTATAACTCTGTTTAGTAGCGATAAAAAAGTTCCTACTGACTAGATCCAACCTTCTTAATTTTTCCCTCTTCATTGCTATAAGTGTTAGGAGGAACATATATGCCGAGAGCAGCAGAACGCGCGCGAAATCAAATCCCGAACAATTTTTTTTCGGCAATACCCTAAAAGTGTATTAAAATATTTACTTCCATAAGCTTAAAATTATTCCAATGCATTAAAATTCATATATCATCATATATTAATTTTTTTATGCATCAATATAATTTCCATAAGCTTAAATAAATATTCTAAACACTTTAACAATTTTATTAACACTTAATAAAATAATCCAAGCATCAAAATATTCTCCAACAATTGTCAAATATAAACCAAGCATATAAAATCAATATATCATCTATACATTAATTTTCTATACTCTTTAATGCTTAAAAAATTCCTCAGATACATGCTTATAATTATCCAACAATTCCATGAACAATTTTCTCAACAACAACAACCCAACAATAAATTTATAAAAACAATTTACCTACAATGGCTTTGAGTCATTGCCAATTTGAGAAGCTTTGCATCTGAGCCCCAAATCCACCAAGCTCTTTGAATCTTTGAACTTCTTCTTTCTCCACCAAATCAAGCTTCTTGAAGAACAAATTATGGTGACCAAAAGGTGGTTTAATCACTCAAGAATGAAAATAAAAATTTCCCTAAAGTTTAACTCTTAAACCCTAGAAAAATTAACACTTCAAGCACACAAATTAATCCTTAACACTTTAGGATTAATTCCATGTTCTTGATAACTTTGTTGATGGGGATTTCTACAACTAAGATATTCAAACAATCCGGCAAGGGCAAAGAGGGAATTTCCATTTTTAAAGGATCAGACGTCCATATGTATCGGTCAGTTCTCGGCAGTAAGAGGATCCGAGCACTTCTTCCTCAGATCTCGCGCAGATTTCATAGACTGACAACATCAGAACCAAGGCCGACCACATCAGACCGGCGACTTGATTTGATGTTATCTTACCTCATGGAACAAGTTGATGAGCTCAGATATTATAGATCGGGTCGAGAGCAATTGAGGTGTTCGGCAAGTTTACTGGTCGACGTCTTATAACCGAAGTATAATCATGATAGTTTGGACTTTTCCCTCTAAAATCAACTTTCATATTCAAAATCTAACAGGCTGTCATCATTAATGAAAAGACATGACAATGTACTTTTACGGCGTGATGTGACGGGAAATCAAAGGGTAGGTTTTGCTTTCGGCAATGGCTGATAGTTTGGACTTTTCCCTCTAAAATCAACTTTCATATTCAAAATCTAACAGGCTGTCATCATTAATGAAAAGACATGACAATGTACTTTTACGGCGTGATGTGACGGGAAATCAGAGGGTAGGTTTTGCTTTCGGCAATGGCAGATTGGGGAAGAGAGCTTGCCAAATCACCGGAAACCCGCAGACCTACAATGCTGGCAACACAAAGATATGTGAACATTATTATATATCCATTAGTATATAAGGAGAGGGTGATCTCATTTGTAAGGGTTGGAAAATTTTTCATTCTATTACTACTTGTAAGAAACTTAAAGAACAACTGACAACTCGGTTAGTATTAGATTTGTCCCTAAACAGGTCGGTAGAGCTCAGTTTGGTAATAAAACAACCACATCTGCTTTGTGCCCGTGGACGTAGGCTGGATTACCTCCGCCGAACCACGTTAAACGCTCTTTGTCGATTTTTATGTTTTCTTTGTCTTTTGCCACATTTGTCTTTGGTCTCCTCATAACCAAACAAATTCAAGGTTGAATGAGGATTGTCTCGGGAGGGTTATCTCAAAACTACCCCTGGGACGAAAATCACCCGTCAACAGTTGGCAAAAAGGGAGGTGACTTAGCACATACTCCACCCAAACCCGAAAAGAATAACAACTCGGGAGCCCCTAGGCAGCGTCCTGCCTGGTGCGTCCCAAAACATAATTCTAAATCTTACAACTCAGCGTCCCGGCTAGCCGGGCTACGGATCGGTGAGCGGCCGAAACCCTGAGGGCAGAAACCTCCTCATGCTGGGCGGCTCTGGTGTCTTCAAGCGCTATGAGGGTAGAAACTTCCCTATGCCTTGCTTCTTCTGATCCGAGGCAGTTAGGCAGATACCCCACGGGGGAAGAAGACATCCCGTGTGCGCCATCCCTTAGGTGTTTCTCAACGGGACTCACCAGCTGACTCACATGGGAAGAAACCTCCATGGGACTGGTTTATCTGGGACCACAATGGTTATGGTGGCCATTCGGCCGTCCCCATGCCACGTGGTCGGATGGTTCTCGACGGGATTCACCAGCCAACTCACAGGGGAAAAAAACCTCTCTGGGTCCGGTTTACTCGAGCTGCTTCTCAAAGATGCGAGTCATGGGGTAATAACACTCTGGCATCGGGGGTTTGATAATGACACCCGGGATCGGTGTGCCACGAGAGGTTCGCACTTTTCACACATGAACCCCATCCCTTGATGCGTTCTGTATACTTAAAGGTGAAAAAAGTCAGGTCGGGACACTTCCACTCGGGGGGTTTGATAATGACACCCGGGATTGGTGTGCCACGGGCTTGGTGCCCTTCCCGACTACCGATCACCCATTCGCATCGAGCACATCCCAAGAATATCAAACATAGCTTTCACATTCGATTAACAAACAAGTAAAATGGACAAGTTTCTTAATTCAAAAGAGAAAGTCATGTTTATATGCATGGGATATACCGCCCTTCTTACACCTCTTTGTGGGTCATTTAAATAGAGGCTCTACAATAATTTCCTGATCCTGGTCGGGTCATCCAATGACTTCGCAGTTCGAAGAAAAAGGTCTATTGGAAATATTTTCTCAATATCTCGGCGTTCCAAGGTTTCTTGAACCTTCTTCGGGTCTTCGGGTATTCAATGTGACCCTTCTCAAAACCAAATCCCCAGGGAGAAAGGACGAGCCTGAACTATCTTGTCGTAAAAACGAGTCATTCTCTGCTGATAGACAGCCGCTCTCATAGCCGACTTCTCCCGTTTTTCTTCGACCAGATCAAGAAGATTCCTGACGAGCTCTTTGTTCTGTTCGGCCTCAAAAATGTCAGACTCTGTGGGTGATCATCCTAATTTCTATCGGAATTACTGCTTCACAACCATAAGCCAAAGAAAAAGAAGTTTCCCATGTGGAGTCCTTATAGGTTGCTCAGTGCGCCCATAACACTTCTGGTAACTCTTCGACCTAGAGCCCTTTACAAGATCCGAGTCGGGCCTTTAGATTTGCCTTGATTGTTTTGTTAGTAGCCTCGACCTGTCCGTTAGATTTGGGATGAGCAGGTGAAGCAAATCTCAAAGCGATTTGAAGGTCTTCACTGAGCTTCCTAAAACCCTTGCTGTAGAACTGCTTCCCATTATCAGTAATGATGGCTCGGGAATTCCGAACCGGCAGATGATACTCTCCTTTGTAAAATCTGTTGCTTTCTTCTCTGTGATTGTAGACAGGGGTTCGGCCTCAATCCACTCGGTGAAATAATCAACGACGATGATGACATACTTGGCCTGTCCCCGTCCCGCTGGCATTGGCCCGATGATGTCTAGCCCCCCCACTGGGCGAACGACCAGGGGCTAACAAGAGTGGTCAAATGCTAAGCAGGTTGATGATGAATGTTGGGGTTCTTCTGGCATCCCTCACATTTCTGAGCTACTTCATTCCGTCTTGGTGCATGTTCGACCAGTAGAACCCTTACCTCAACGCCTTAAATGCAATCGACTGCCCCCGACATGGCTCCCGTAGATTTCTCTATGAATCTCTCTGAGCGCATAATCTGCTTCATCGGTTGTAAGACACCCAAAAAGTGGTACCGTATGCCCCCGCCGGTACAAGACTCCTTCAACTAAGCAAAATTTTGAGCTTCGGTACTTTAACTTTCTTACATCCTTCTTATCCTCAGGTATCTTCCCAGTCTCCAAGTAACTCCTGATCGGGTCCATCCAATAGGTCATCCCTTCTGTATCTACTTCCATCATCTCCGGCTTCCCAATATTTTTTTCATGTACGCAGATCAAAGGGATGGTCCTAGGCTCCTCTGATTTAATTGAGGATGCCAGCCGTGCCAGTGAGTCTACCTGATGGTTATTTTCTCGACCAATCTGCTCGAACTGCACACTATCCATTTCCCCAATCATCTTCTTCACCTCGGTCATATAAGCCATCATGTTAGGGCGGATCATAGGAAGATATTTGGGGATGACCTGAGCTGGCGCCAGAGCAGTTTTCTACATGATTCCCAAGGCCAACCACCTGACGGTTGATCAGTACGCTTCAGATTTTTATAGTTCTCGGCACCGACTCGTACACTCGCTGGAACCAAGAACTAGGGGACAAATATTGATGGAGATTTCTACAACTAAGATATTCAAGCAATCCGGCAAGAGCAAAGATGGAATTTCCATTTTTGGAGGATCAGACGTCCAGATGTATCGGTCATTTCTCGGGCAGTAAGAGGATCCAAACACTTCTTCCTCGAATCTCGCACAGATTTCATAGACCGAAAATATCAGAACCAAGGCCGACCACATCAGACCGGCAGCTCGATTTGATGTTATCTTACCTCTTGGAACAAGTTGATGAGCTTGGATATTAAGGATCAGGGCGGGAGCAATTGAGGTGTTCGGCAAGTTTCTGGCCGACGTCCTATAACCGAAGCATAATCATGATAGTTTGGACTTTACCCTCTGAAATCAACTTTCATATTCAAAATCTAACAGGCTGTCATCATTAATGAAAAGGCATGACAATGTACTTTTACGGCGTGATGTGACGGGAAATCAGAGGGTAGGTTTTGCTTTCGGCAATGGCAGATTGGGGAAGAGAGCTTGCCAAATCACCGGAAACCCGCAGACCTACAATGCTGGCATCACAAAGATATGGGAATATTATTATATATCCACTAGTATATAAGGAGAGGGTGATCTCATTTGTAAGGGTTGGAAAATTTTTCATTCTATTACTATTTGTAAGAAACTTAAAGAACAACCGACAGCTCGGTTAGTATTAGATTTGTCCCTAAACAGGTCGGTAGAGCTCAGATTGGTAATAAAACAACCACATCTACTTTGTGCCCGTGGACGTAGGCTGGATTACCTCCGCCGAACCACGTTAAACGCTCTTTGTCGATTTTTATGTTTGCTTTGTCTTTTGCCACATTTTTCTTTGGTCTCCTCATAACCAAACAAATTCAAGGTTGAATGAGGATTGTCTCGGGAGGGTTATCTCAAAACTACCACTAGGACGAAAATCACCTGTCAACAGTTGGCAAAAAGGGAGGTGACTTAGCACATACTCCACACAAACCCGAAAAGAATAACAACGCGGGAGCCCTGAGGCAGCGTCATTCCTGGTGACTCCCAAAACACAATTCTAAATCTTACAACTCAGTGTCCCGACTAGCCGGGCTACGGATCGGTGAGCGGACGAGACCCTGAGGGTAGAAACTTCCTCATGCTGGGCGGCTTGGAGTCTGCAAGCGCTATGAGGGTAGAAACTTCCCCATGACATGCTTCTTCTGATCCGAGGCAGTTAGGCAGATACCCCACGGGGGAAGAAGACACCCCGTGTGCGCCATCCCTTGGGTGTTTCTCAACGGGACACACCAGTCGACTCACAGGGGAAGAAACCTTCATGGGTCCGGTTTATCAGGGACATTCACACATGCACCTCATCCCTTGATGCGTTCTGGATCCTTAAAGGTGAAAGAAGTCAGGTCGGGACACTTCCACCCGGGGGTTTGATAATGACACCCGAGATTGGCGTGCCACGGGCTTGGTGCCCATCCCGACTACCGATCACCCCTTCGCATCGAGCACATCCCAAGAATATCAAACATAGCTTTCGCATTCGATTAACAAACAAGTTAAATGGACAAGTTTCTTAATTCAAAAGAGAAATTCATGTTTATATTCATGGGATCTACCGCTCTTCTTACAACTCTTTGTGGGTCATTTAAATAGAGGCTCTATAATAATTTCCCGATCCTGGTTGGGTCATCCAATGACTTCGCAGTTCGAAGAAAAAGGTCTATTGGAAATATTTTCTCAACATCTCGGCATTCCAAGGTTTCTTGAGTCGTGTATCGTCCAACTGCTCCAAAAGATAGGTATCCGGTCTGACTATCTCCGCCACTTTGTACGGCCCTTCCCATTTGGCGCCCAATGAACCTTCTTCGGGTATTCGGGTATTCAATGTGACTCTTCTCAAAACCAAATCCCCAGGGAGAAAGGACCGAGCCTGATTTTCTTGTCGTAAAAATGAGCTATTCTCTGCTGATAGACAGCCGCTCTCATAGCCGACTTCTCCCGTTTTTCTTCGACCAAATCAAGAAGATTCCTGACGAGCTCTTTGTTCTGTTCGGCCTCAAAATGCTGGACTCTGTGGGTGATCATCCCAATTTCTACCGGAATTACTGCTTCACAACCATAAGCCAAAGAAAAAGAAGTTTCCCTTGTGGAGTCCTTATAGGTTGTTCGGTGCGCCCATAACACTTCTGGTAACTCTTCGACCCAGAGCCCTGTACAAGATCCGAGCCGGGCCTTTAGATTTGCCTTGATTGTTTTGTTGGTAGCCTCGACCTGTCCGTTAGATTTGGGATGAGCAGGTGAAGCAAATCTCAAGGCGATTTGAAGGTATTCATAGAGCTTCCTGAAACCCTTGCTGTAGAACTGCTTCCCATTATCAGTAATGATGGCTCGGGAATTCCGAACCGGCAGATGATACTCTTCTTTATAAAATTTGTTGCTTTCTTCTATGTGATTGTAGACAGGGGTTCGGCCTCAACCCACTCGGTGAAATAGTCAACGGCGACGATGACATACTTAGCCTGTCCCCGTCCTGTTGACATTGGCCTGATGATGTCTAGCCCCCACTGAGCGAATGGCCAGAGGCTAACGAGAGTGGTCAACTACTCAGCAGGTTGATGATGAATGTTGGCGTTCTTCTGGCATCCCTCACATTTCTGAGCTACCTTCATTCCGTCTTGGTGCATGGTCAGCCAATAGAACCCTTACCTCAATGCCTTAAATGCAATCGACTGCCCCCGACATGGCTACCGCAGATTCCTCTATGAATCTCTCTAAGCACATAATCTGCTTCTTCGGTTGTAAGACACCCCAAAAGTGGTACCATATGCCTCCGTTGGTACAAGACTCCTTCAACTAAACAAAATTTTGAGCTTCGGTACTTCAACTTTCTTACATCCTTCTTATCCTCAGGTGTCTTCCCAGTCTCCAAGTAACTCATGATCGGGTCCATCCAATAGGTCATCCCTTATGTATCTACTTCCATCACCTCCAGCTTCCCAACATTTTTTTCATGTACGCATGTCAAAGGGATGGTCCTAGGCTCCTATGATTTAATTGAGGATGCCAGCCGAGCCAGCGAGTCTATCTGATGGTTGTTTTCTCGACCAATCTGCTCGAACTGCACACTATCCATTTCCCCAATCATCTTCTTCACCTCGGTCATTAAGCCATCATGTTAGGCTCTCTGGCCTGAGACTCGTCATTTAGCTACTGGATGGCCAGATGGGAATGGCTCTTTACGATCATGTCCCAGACACCCACCGCCGCGCAAAGCCTCAGAGGTTGAAATTTCCCTCGTATAAGTCTCAAATGTTCCACCATCTCGGGGATAGATTCGTTCCGCCGAGTCTATTATTTTCCACCAGCTCGGGGCTGGATTCATTCCACCGAGTCTGTTATGTTCCACCAACTCGGGGCTGGATTCGTTCTGCCGAGTCTGTTATGTTCCACTAGCTCGGGGCTGGATTCGTTTCGCCGAGTCTGTTATGTTCTACCAGCTCGGAGATGGATTCGTTCCGCCGACTCTGTTCTGTTCCACCAGCTCAAGGCTGGATTCATTCCGCCGAGTCTGTTCTGTTCCACCAGCTCGGGGCTGGATTCGTTCCACCGAGTCTGTTATGTTCCACCAGCTCGCGGCTGGATTCATTCCATTGAGTCTGTTATGTTCCACCTGCTCGGGGCTGGATTCGTTCCGCCGATGCTATGTTCCACCAGCTCGGGGCTGGATTCGTTCCGCCGAGTCTGTTATGTTCCACTTGTTCGAGGCTGGATTCGTTCTGCCGATGATATGTTCCACCAGCTCGGGGCTGGATTCATTCCGCCGAGGCTATCTTGCTCCATCACCTCGGGGTCGGGTTACGTCCCACCGAGTGCTGATTTTGGCTTAAGGGCGGATCATAGGAAGATATTTGGGGATGACCTGAGCTGGCGCCAGAGTAATTTTCTACATGATTCCCAAGGCCAACCACCTGACGGCTGATCAGTATGCTTCTGATTTTTATAGTTCTCAGCACCGACTCGCACAGTCACCGGAACCAAGAACTAGGGGACAAATATTGATGGGGATTTCTACAACTAAGATATTCAAGCAATCCGGCAAGGGCAAAGAGGGAATTTCCATTTTTGGAGGATCAGACGTCCAGATGTATCGGTCAGTTCTCGGGCAGTAAGAGGATCCAAACACTTCTTCCTCGGATCTTGCACAGATTTCATAGACCGAAAATATCAGAACCAAGGCCGACCACATCAGACCGGTGGCTCGATTTGATGTTATCTTACCTCTTGGAACAAGTTGATGAGCTCGAATATTATGGATCGGGGCGAAGCAATTGAGGTGTTCGGCAAGTTTACTGGCCGACGTCTTATAACTGAAGCATAATCAGGATAGTTTGGATTTTTCCCTCTGAAATCAACTTTCATATTCAAAATCAAACAGGTTGTCATCATTAATGAAAAGGCATGACGGTGTACTTTTACACCATGATGTTACGGGAAATCAGAGGGTAGGTTTTGCTTTCGGAAATGGCAGATTGGGGAAGAGAGCTTGTCAAATCACAGGAACCCGCAGACCTACAGTTGGCGTCACAAAGATATGGGAACAATATTGTATATCCATTAGTATATAAGGAGATGGTGATCTCATTTGTAAGGGTTGAAAATTTTTTCAATCTATTACTACTTGTAAGAAACATAAAGAACAATCGACAGCTCGGTTACTATTAGACTTGTCCCTAAATAGGTCGATAGAGCTTGGTTTGGTAATAAAACAACCCCCTCTACTTTGTGACCGTGGACGTAGGCTGGATTACCTCCGCCGAACCATATTAACGCTCTTTGTCGATTTTTGTGTTTGCTTTGTCTTTTGCCACATTTGTCTTTGGTCTCCTCATAACCAAACAAATTAAAGGTTTGAAAGAGGATTGTCTCGATAGGGTTATCTCGAAACTACCCCTGGGACAAAAATCACCCGTCAACAACTTGTTGGGTAGTTTTTGGTGAGATTTTGGCTTGAATTTGGAGAACTAAAAACAAAACAAAAAATCAGATTTTTTTTTTTTTTCCTGGTTTCGGCAGACAGAGAGCAAAAAATGAGAGTGAAGGAATTTTTGCTTATTCTTTTGGCTTGGCAGAGGCAGGCAAAAAGTGGAGAGAGAAGGATTTTTTTTTTTTTTTTTTTTGCTTTTTTGTTTTTATTAATACTAATTAAAGAAAAACAAACCAAGTCCTTTAACAAACCATGGTACAAGAGAATATTTTCCCTACACCACAAATTTCAAAAATTTAACTTAACCAAAGTTTAAAAAAATATCTCACCAACTAAGTTAACTAAATTACAATTAAATGATTTTAGTTACTTTAAATAAAAAACATTCAATTACATTAACTATAGTTACCTTAAATAATTAATACATTTATTTGTATAAACTAAGTAATTAATTTTGTATATTAATTTAACAATTAAATTAATTCACTAATTATTACTAATTTTATGTAAATCAAATTTACATCTATTATACAATAACTTATATTAACTCTTGATAAAAAATTAATTAATTCAATTAAAGTAATTCATCATCATGAATTATCAGATCAAACAATTTAATCCTAAAACCCAAAATATTTTGTCAACATTTGACGAAAGTCACCCTAGTGCTCAACGAGTAAACTTAATATAGTGGAACTTCTAGGTTCACGTTCGGTTGTGACTGATATATATGTACATATATATCTCATTTGCATATATACATATTCATGAAGCCCTACCCACCTACAAATCATGGCTAAAAATAACATGACACGCTGAACCATACAAGTTGAGGTTAAAACGTTAATGTATAGTCCTTTCGTCATTACCATCTCCTATTGAGTAAAGTTATAGTTTTGCTGTCAAAACCTTATCTACTTAATGTATAATAAATTTTCATAATTATATTCCATTAATAAATAATATATGCAAAACTTATTTTCAATATTATTTATAATGTTAAAGAAACAATTTCTTCAACGAACTTTCGGCCGAAAGATTTCCGGAATATACTCTGAAAAATTTCTAGAAACATAGTCCAACCATATGGACTGACGAATCCTCATATTAACACACACCAATCTTCGTGAGCATCAGTCTATACCTAACAGTCATCCAGAGGTCAGACCATAAAAGGTTTCTGACATACATGGTATCAGGCATAGAGTATCACTCACAAGATCACTGTGGTGTCTCAAGTCAAAGGACCACAATAACTACTCAACTCGAAAAGATAACTATTAACAGTTTTATAGAATATCTATTAGTCATCTTCTATGAGTTTTTTCGATATTCATTCCACTAATGAATATCCACATTTCTATACGAACTTTCGCTAAGCTCATAGTCTGTTGAGACAAACCATATGTCCATTACATATATAGACAATGCACTAGTCTTACCAATATAATGACCGACCCATGTCAATGATCTAGACCAGAAATAATTTATATTCGAGAGAATGTGTGATATTTCTCAACACCATTTGCAACTCTTGCAACTATATCACCAGCTATTGTAACTCTCGGGTCTTTACTAATTTCATATAAGGTTCCGAGTGAAACTCGAAATCTCTAACTCTTAGAGTAATCTAACACTTAGATTTACAATACATAAATAAAAGTAAGAAATTACCATACAAATAAATAAATAATCATGATAAAGAAAATATTACATTGCATAAATAATAAATATTCATAAAAAAAATGAATGGTGCTCGATCACCATTTCCAACACTCCCACTTGATCTAATGCCATTCACGATGGTAACTAATACCCATTGACTCCACATGCTTCTCAAACAACTTGGGAGTTAAGTCTTTAGTCAGTGGGTCCGCTATATTTTCTTCAGTTCGTACTTTAAACTATAATGTCATCTCTAGCCAAAATTTCTCTAATTATGTGATACTTTTGTTCCACATGCTTAGATTTCTGATTAGCGTGAGGTTCATTAGCTTGAGCTATCGCACCATTGTTGTCACAGAATAATGGAATATGATCTACTATATATGAGACTACTCCAAGCTTTGTAACAAACTTTTTGATCCAGACAGCTTCATTTGCGGCTTCTGAAGCAGCAATGTATTCTGCCTCGGTGGTGGAATCAGCAGTCGAACCCTGCTTAGTGCTCTTCCAACTAATGGCACCGCCGTTGAGAGAAAACACAAACCCATATGTAGACTTTCTATCATCTGGATCAGATTGAAAATCTGAATCCGTGTAAACCTCTCAATTGTAAGTCATTTTCTCCATAAATGAGAAACTTATCCTTTGTACCCTTAAGGTATTTCAGGATATATTTAACAGTCATCCAATGGTCCTGACCCGGATCAGACTGATAACGATTTGTAACACTTATAGTCATGCTGATATCAGGTCTAGTACATAACATGGCATACATTATGCTACCAACAGCGGAAGCATAAGGCTGTCTAACCATTTTAGCCCTTTCATCATCTGTCTTAGGACACATTTTCTTAGACAGATGAATACCATATTTAAAAGGCACATTGATTGTCTTACAGTCAAACAAAATTGTACCTTTCTATGATCAAATCAATGTACTTGGACTGATAGAGTCATATCAAAACTCTTCGCTCTATCTCTATAAAGCTTTATACCTAGTATATAAGAGGCATCTCCCAAATCCTTCATGGAGAAATTCTTACTTAGATAGGCTTTGACAGATTGTAACTACCTATATCTTTTCCGATAATAAGTAATCATCAACATAAAGCACTAAGAATACTACCATGCTCCCACTAGCCTTTTTATAGACACATGATTCCTCTTCGTTTTTAATGAACCAGACGATCTGATCACATCGTCAAAATGAAGATTCCAACTACGGAAAGCTTGTTTAAGTCCATAAATAGACTTTTTAAGCTTACATACCAGATTAGGATCTTTGGCGAATGCGAATCCCCGGGTTGTTCCATATGGATATCTTCCTCAAGATTTCCATTTAGAAAAGCCGTTTTCACATCCATCTGCCAAATTTCATAATCATAATGTGCGGCAATAGCTATAAAATCCCGATTGACTTAAGCATGGCTACATGAGAAAATGTTTCCTCATAATCAATACCAGATTTCTAAGTATATTCATTTTGCTACTAGTCGAGCCTTAAAGGTTTCAACCTTTCCATCGGGCCCCGTTTCCTCTTGTAACTCATTTACAACCGATAGGAACAATTCCGCTGGGAAGCGGAACCAAGTCCCAGACTTAATTATCATGCATTGAGGCAATCTCGGATTTCAAAGCTTCCAGCCATTTCTCTGCATCGATGTCTAAAACAGCGCCTCTCTGTAGGTTAATGGATCATTT